>JADRCH010000074.1:998215-1026709 GCA_019843965.1 Rhynchomys soricoides | reverse complement strand
GGGGTACATGTCATATAGAGGTCACAGATTGTTCTGGGGGAGGGGGTTGTTATTCTCAAGCTGGAAAGAGTTAGTTTCAGTCATCTAAATGTGTTTGCTTCCGTTGTTACTATGTACTGTGTGAAGGGGAGATCACTCCTCTCAAAGACACCATCAGAAACTACAGGTGCCATTCAACCAACCAGGGTTCTTTGGGTTTGTTGTTGTTTTTTAAGAAACATTTGAAAACCATCATCCTGAAGAGGCATATTTTATTCATGCCAGTTTAAGTAGCGGCAGGAAAGTATTTAGTACTCAAAATGGAATGAAAAAAAAAAAAAAAAAAAAGGTCAGGATATATTTCCAACGGCGTCTGGAAAATTGGCAGAAGAATTAAGGATGTGGAGGCACCCCTGTGGTCCAGCTGGGATGAAATCACCTTGCTATGGAAACCCTGAGCGCAAGATGAGCTTCTAAAATTGATTGCTTGGGGGCATTTTCTCTGTATGTGATACCAACAACATTAAAAGCCCTTTAGGAATTCCCAAAGACAGTACTTTGGAACATTCATTTACAAAGCCAGGTCAGTTTAATCAGGAAAAAGTACACCTATAGCTTGTCCGCAGAGCTCCATCCAGCTTAAAGTTAAAATATTTGATTTTACATTGAGAATAACAAGAATCCAGGCCAAAAAAAAAAAAACCAAAAAAACAAAAAAAAAACCCTGTCTTCAAGGAAAAGTCTAAGCCTTCCCCTACAGCCCCAAAAGCTAAAGACTTGTATAAACACTCGCTCTTCTTGAGAAAAATCTTGTCCTTAATCTTGACAGGAAACATTTGTATCTCAGTATGAGGGTCTAGAATCATCAAGTGCTGAGCCTGGAATAAACATATATATTCATTCATTCATTCATTCTCTCTCTCTCTCTCTCTCTCTCTCTCTCTCTCTCTCTCTCTTACTCTGGAAATAATAGCCAATCCTTTGTTGATGTGCACTCATTCACTCCTTCCCAGGCTGGCCTCAGAATCAAACACCCAGTAATTTTCCTGGGATGATATGGGCTCCCACTCATTTGATTCTCAAAGTCCAGACTATGTTCAGCCATCTGTATTCACCTATAGGGAACCTAAGGACATTCTGACTGCTCAATTGGCGTGGCTGGACCAGGATGGACCCCTCAGTGTATGGCCTTAGGCAGGGTCCTCAGCACCCCTGGGCTTCCCTACTCTTGTGAGTCATTTGCTTCTTACATGAGCTGTTCCTGCTTTCACTGCCCTTGACCATGAGGATCACTAATAGATGGTGGCACATGCTCCCTTCTGAACCTCTAAGCCCATGCTCCTCCCTGCTCCACACTCTTATGTAGGATTTGTCCTGGCATCCCTAGCTAGTGCTAGGATCCAGAGAAACATGCCTAAACTGTGTCATGTGCCTGTTTCTCTGTTGCCTGATAAGAAAACAAAGAAATGTACACAACTAGATCTAGTAGTACAGGCTCATTCCCAGATACTAGGGAGTCTGATTCTGGAAGATATAAAGTCCAAGGCTAGCCTGGACTACAGGATAAGTTCAAGTCTACCATAATCAACATACCGAGACTTCATCTCAAAAGGCTAGAGAGATGGCTCAGCAATAAAAGTAAGCACTACTCTCATAGAAGACCCATGTTCCATTCCTAGCACCTACATCCAGAAACTCAGAGCCACCTCTGAACTCAGGACTCCAGCTCTGGAGGATCCAACCCACACACACACCTCTACAGCCACCTAGATTCACATGTACACACCCCTACACAGATATACACTTACACTTACACTTATCTTTTAACTTTAGAAAGTAGAAACAGGGTTAGGGATGCCTTAGGATTTCTATTGCTGTTTCTATAGACACACTATGACTATGGCAAATCTTATAAAGGAAAACTTTTAATTAGGAGCTGGCTTATAGTTTAAAGATTTAGTCCATTGTCACCATGGTGGGAAGCATGGTAGCTAACGGGCAGACATGGTGCTGGAGTAGTCGTTGAGAGTTCTACATAAAGATCCATAGGCAGCAGAAAGAGATAGCAACACTGTGCCTGGATTGAACAGCTGAAACCTCAAAAGCCACCCCTAGTGACACACTTTCTCCAACAAGGCCACATCTACTCCAACAAGGCCACACCTCCTAATGGTGCCATTCCCTGAGTCTATAGGCTATTTTCATTCAAATCACCACAGGGAATTTAGCTCAGTGGTAGAATACTTATCTAACTAACATGTGTGAGGACATGTGTTTAATCCCCAGGACATTAAGAAAGAGAGACAGCTGGGCAGTGGTGGCGCACGCCTTTAATCCCAGCACTCGGGAGGCAGAGACAGGTGGATTTCTGAGTTCCAGGACAGCCAGGGCTACACAGAGAAACCCTGTCTCGAAAAACAAAAACAAAAACAAAAACAAAAGAAAGAGACAGAGATAGAGAGACAGTGAGAGAGACAGAGAGATACAGACACACAAAGACAGAGATAGTGGGAACACACATGTGCACACACACATACACACACATGTGTATGTGCACACAAGTCTCTTCCAGCTCTAGAAAAGCATTTGTGAGAGACATCTCATCCACTCTGAGTAAAAAAGAGATTGAACTACTTCAAGGACTATCAGATACTTTAGGCAAAGCACCATCAGGTGAACCATGAGAATTCTTCATCATCTTGAGCATGAATACACCACAGGGGGCTGGTACTTCATAAAAAATCACAACATTATTCACATCATTGATTCACCACCCATTGGTCACACACACGTGACCCTGAATGAAATTACTCCCAAGGCCACCTGCCACCTCACCTTGCACAGAAGGGGTGGTACACCTATAGACAGTGCAGTGGCCCATGAGAAGTCAGCTTGCTGATGATCAAGGACAGTGTCTACTACAAGTGTGTGTGCTGAGTTTGCTCTGTCATTTGACCTAAATCTAGATGGAAGACATCAAAGACAAAGAAAGAAAAACTCCAAAGACCACAGGTGACTCTCAAAGCCATAGGTTTTGATGCTGCTTTGTGCTGTCCTCTTCCCCCCGAATGGCAGCAGCTCCACAAGATGCTATCTGACAAGGACATGGAGTCAAAAGAGAGAGCCTTTCTTTATAAATAAAACTTTCAAGCCCATGGCCATTAACACTCACCCAAAAGAAATGGACCATCGCCAAACAGGAAAGGGCAAGTTACTAAAACTGGCCCTCCAGCCTCCAAGAGGCTCGGCAGAATTCTTGCTGTGAGCAGGAGAAAGGAAGCAAAGTCTGGTCACTCTGCCAGCGTGCTGAGAGAGAGATACAGTAACTAGGTCACGTTCTCACCCAGGCCTGGACCAAGCCACTTGGCTGCTCCAAGCCCATGTCTCCATGCACCATGGAAAGGAAAAACATCTTCCTCACACCCAGCATCTCCCCTTGAAACCTCTGGCTATACTCCCCTTCCCCCAGTGATACTCTATCAGGATGTCCTTGGACTCCTGGATATCCCATGGAGTCTCTCCCTAGAGCAGTGAGAGAATGTTTGCTTAGATCTCAGCACAGCCTAGGGCTAGTATAGCATGGACCACATGGGCCACCAACGACAACCTGCTTCTCGAACCCTTTATCCAGCGCCATCTGCAATGTAAGCAGGAAGCAGGAACTGACATCCTAGTATGCAGATTGTTCCAATCTGGAGCTGGCAGGGAACCCTAAAAACCTGCATAAGTAGCCCTTTCTCTAGCACATGCTAATAAGGTCCCACAGATAGCCTATTTTGTGTCCTCTTCCAGATCACCCCACTAGACGGGAAGGACACATCCTGGAGTGCAGTCCTTGGATAGTATGATTTACTTGGAGAGCTTGTATGCCTGCATATTTAATGGCAATGTACTTCAAAATTAAAATCACAAACCTTACCTTCATCCAAGGCTCATGGAGCAGGTTCCTCTACCTGCTGGCTTCTTCACCAGGAAGTGGTGAATCACATCCATGCCTGCATCTCATGACTTCCAAACCAGTATGATGTTTTATTAATGTCACAGACAAACCTAGACACTGCCACAAGCTGGAAATTATCAGTACCTCTATCCTGAGACAATCACACAGCTGTCTGTAAGGACCTCCAATGTCCCCCAACTAAGCATTTTTTAGCAATTTATTAAGTTAAAAGGCATGCTAGATGAGAGTGGTTTTGCTTTGGCTTCTAACCTTTGCAATTAGCAAAGAGGTAATTCTCCTTGTGCCTCTTAAGGGCCCCCAACAGCAATGATAAACAGTCACACTGCCAAAAAAGGTTTCCTAGTGAAAAAAAAAGGCAGGCATGGCAGCAGAGGTCAGGGGTTATTTTCTCCCTGCTTCCAGCCAGGTTCACTTGACACTGGTGTTTGCAGCGGAAGGATCTAAAACCTGAAGTCTAGGGAGAAAAGCTAAGAGTGGGAAAACTTGTAAAGTTTCTAAGATGACTCCAGGAAAATTCTACACTAACAAGGACACAGTGATCTCCTCCCAGAGTCTTGCTAACTAAGGCTTGGAGAGGACACAGTGTGATTCCCCCAAGGGAGAGGACACAGTGTGATTCCACCAAGGGGTATGTGCTGGGAGCCTGGTCCTCAGCATAGTAGTGTAAAAGTGTGTGGGGTCTTTAATCAGTGAGACTTCCTTGGAGGGAGGTCTGGAGACTGCTCTCTCCATTGGTTCTGCCTGCCTCTTCTGAGCATCCTTCCCTCTCCATTTCCGGACACTGCAGTGACATCTGCCTTAAGGTGATGTGGCTAAAGTGACCCTTGCCAGAGAGGTACTGCTTATAATTTCAGCTTCTATAGCTATGAGCTAAATAAATCTCGGTGTGTATCTGTGTCTGTGTATTTGTGTGTGTGTGTGTGTGTGTGTGTGTGTGTATAAGCTGTGACTCTGTGTGTGTGGTGTGTATAAGCTGTGTCTGTGTATTTGTGTGTGTGTGTGTAATCTGTGACTCTGTGTGTGTGGTGTGTATAAGCTGTGTCTGTGTATTTGTGTGTGCGTGTGTACGATCTGTGTCTATATGTCTGTGTGTGTGTCTACGAGTCTATCTGTGTGTTATACAGGTATATGCATATATGGGGGCTCCCCTATGCACGGGTGCGTGGAGGCCAAAGGCTAATGTCAAGATCCTTTTTTCAGTCAACCACTTATCCATCTGGTCATCATTTTTGAGACAAGGCTTCTCGAAGAATCTGGATCTCACTGTTTAGGCTAGACTGGCTTGTCAGTAAGCCCCCAGAATCTTTGCCTCCCAGAACTAGGATTACGGGCATATGTGTACACCCAACTTTTTACATTGGTTCTTGGGGAATCAAATTTAGGTCCTTATGTTTGTGCAGCAAGATCTTATCCACTGACCCAACAACACCCCAGCCCCATTAATTTTATTAATGGATAAACTATTTCGGGATTTACATTCCAATCGAGGATAAAGCAGAGTACAGTGGAACATCCCTGCTTAACCTGAAATTCTGGAGCTTTAAGGTAAGAGTTCAAGGCCAGCCTGGGCTACAAAGCAAGACTCCCATCTCAAAATGGGAGAGCTATTATTTATTTGATATGTAGTTATATAATATATGTGCTTATATGTGTTGAGACTCATCTCCCAAGGGAGAATACAGCTACCACATAGTAGATATGGAGATGTGCAATGTACATGCTTATACGTGTGTCTTGAAGCATGGATGATGTCACTATCCCAAGACTAATAATAATCATAAAATAAAATATGTGAAAATGAAGTTATCATCTTAGTTAACACCTGGTTATTCCAAAACATTGAGAATGCACAGCATTGTAAGAAGGAGAAAACTGAAGTCAGCTACCTGGGATGTCAACCCCTGGGGATGAGAAGTGTTAATATCATTCACGTGTATGCCTTCAGTCTTCTTCCTACACAAACGTTCTTTCATAAAATCAGGATCATCTTATCTCCTACGTTCTTTGTCACATTAAGCAGTATCACCAATTATTCATGGCTTTATTCTGCATCACAATTTAAAATTGATGAGCATCCCGATATATTGCTGCACTGTGGCTTATAAGTTTCGTGTTGAGGCGTTTCCAACATTCAATTATCACAGATAGGATAGAGAAGATTTCTTTCCTTTTACTGTGGACGTTCGAGTGTATGTATGTGTCTTACACGCTCACAAAGGGAGTGCAGGTGAGTGTGTGTATGAATACATGTGGAGACCAGAGACAACCTTGGGTATCATCCTCAGAAGGGCTGCCAACCTCCTCCACAAGGTTTCTCATTAGCCTGGAGTTCACCAGTTCATCTATCTTGGCTGGAAAGCACACCCCCTGCCACTGGGATTACAAGCAGTGATGCCTCCGACAGGCCAGTATCTTCATCTCACACATTCTGTGATATCATCTTCCATCTGACTCTCTTGAGACAGCGCCTCTCGATGAACCTGGGGCTAGGCTAGTGGCTACAAATTGAGACCATTTTTCTTCTTCTCTTACAGCCTGGGTGTATTTTACTTCATCTTTCTAACTGCCATGATTAGAATCTCCTCTACACTGTTGAACAGAAGTGGCAAAAGCAGACATTCTTGTCTTATCCCTGATCTTAGAGGAAAGCATTCATTCTTTTTCCGTGAAGAATGAGGTTTGCTCTACAAGTAATTTGCTTGTCGTGTGTGTGTGTGTGTGTGTGTGTGTGTGTGTGTGTGTGTGTTGTATACATTGAGGGCTTTTTTTTGCACATTATAGATCCACATGAGTATGGGTGCACATGTGTATGGTTGCATGTACACAACTGTGTGTGTGCATATGAAGGCCTGAAGTTGTCCAAAATCATCATCTCTTGCTCTTGCCTCATTATCATTCAGGCAAGGGCACTCAATCAAACACCGAGTTCACCAATACAGCTAGCCTCACTTGCCTGTTTGCTCAGTGGATGTTCTCCCTAAGCTGGAATGACAGGCAGAACCATTGTCATATCACTAGACATTTACTTGCATTTCTGGGGACCCAAACTCCAATCCTCACACTTCACACTTGCCTGGGAAGTCATGAAGTTCTGAGCCATCTCCTCAGCTCCAGATTCTGTATGTTGGTTAGTTGGTTGGGTGGGTGGGCTGGTGGTTGGTTAGTTGGTTGGTTGGTTGGTGTGTTTTTAGAGTCAGGGTCTTTTTTTGTTTTGTTTTTTGTTTTTGGTTTTTGTTTGTTTGTTTTTCTAGAGAGGGTTTCTCTGTGTAGCCCTGGCTGCCCTGGAACTCACTCTGTAGACCAGGCTAGCCTCGAACTCAGAAATCTGCCTGCCTCTGCCTCCCAAGTGCTGGGATTAAAGGCGTGCACCACCACAGCCCGGCTAGAGACAGGGTCTTACCATGTATTCCTGTCTGGCCTGAACCAGGCTAGCCTCCAACTCAGAGGTTCCCCAGACTCTGCCTCCCAGTGCTAGGATTAAAAGTGTATACCATCAAACCCAACCCAAAATCCTCAAATCAACTTATTTTAAAGGCTTTTAGAAGGCTATTTCTGTGTATGTATACTCATAAACCATCCAAAGCATGCTCATTTCCCAATGCACAATGTTTATTTCTCTAACGAAACTTTAACATTTGTTATGCTTGTCAGAAAGAAAAAAATGACATGGTTGAAGAAAAAAAAAAAATCAAGCACTTGCTGAGGATCTGGTAGAATTGAAATGGACATATTTAATAAACCCCATGGCTGGGTCTGGTGAAATCTGCCTCCGCTCATAAATCCAAGCACTGAGCATCATGTTAAAGTTAGCCCGGCATCCCCTACACTGCCAGGCATTCAACTCACGGTTGAAAGGAAGACTTTATTCTGGGCATGTCTTGAGATTCTGTATCCATTCTCTTTGCTTGGATGTTCTGTGAGTTCTCATTCTGTTACTCACCAAAATTAGTTTTACCACAAAAGGCTCTATATGATAAGACTTAAAAAAGAGAGAGAGATCTATTCTAATAGTAGCTAACTCTGTAAATCCTAAAACAAAGGGGGATTTGGTGGTTACCTAATTTGATTATTTAGGCAAATGAAACACTTCAGACAAAAAGCTGTATCTTGGAACCTGGATTACGTAGCTTGATTCCCTAAGTACATAACTCAGAAAATAGCATCTTGTTCACTGGGATACATTTAGAAAAGTAAGGAGAAAAATGGCTAGACCATAAAAGAAGAGGCATATGGCTCCAGATCTCCTCCTCACTAGCTACATACCCCCAGGTTAAAGGATAGTTTGTTCATGATAAGCATGGGACACAGAAGATGCCCATGAGTACATGTTTTAACCACATTCTAAAAGAAATGGCCCTGTCTATCTAGGCTTCTAGTTTACAAACTCTTATAGTTAAGAATCTTCCTAGGCCTTGGTATACAGTGATAGAAAGCTTTACTCTCACACACAACGCTCTGGGTTCTAGCTCCAGCACTCGATTGAAAACCAGTTAAGTAATATCTCTCAATAATATTAGGAAGTTGTTGTTGTTGTTGTTGTTGTTGTTGTTGTTGTTGTTTTAACTACAGCAGAGTATCATAGTAAATGGGCAACTATACTTCCTTTCTTTTTTAAGTGTTTCCTGCTCACAAGCTCACGTAAACTACGTGAAGAGATGTCAGGCCCATGCACATGTAGCTTGGAGTCCAGTGTGACAAAACGTGCTTCACTCCAAAAGGAGTTTTTGTTGTAGGGTTCAAGGGAAATTTCTCCTTCACCTTCTCCAGATTCACCGCAGTAAAACTGGCACAGATGAAAGGAGCAAAAAAAGCTTACAGACTTACAAGCACGCAAGAGGAGGAAACCACAACACAGAAGAAAAATTCCGAAGCAGCGACCTGCCCGCTGACATACGCACTGACTTATACACCACCACCTCTTTGAGACAGATAAAGAGAGTCTGAGCAAGGCCACCAGTCTGCAATTATGTGGGAAGAAGACCTCCAGAGTTCTCCCTTTACATCACTTGTTAGCCTGCCAAGATGCCATATTTGGAGGGAGTTATTCTTTGAGTCCCCACAGCACACATTGCTGTTATTACAAGATTTAAAAAATGCAAGCTGGGAAGAACATATAGCCAAGGACTTAGCATACATTCTAAAACACGGTTTCCATTAATCCATTCCAACTATTACCTGATGCAATGTTTTCCCCTTTTTCCTTAATGGGGTAACACAGGCAAAGAGCCAACTAACCAAGAGTATGGTGTAATGATAAATACATATTTGGTAACTGTCCCTAATTCCTGGCATAAGGCTCCAAAGCCTGTCATGACTTCCCAGTGATGGGTGTGTCTTTTGGTATGCTAATGAGAGGACTGATGGGGGCTGGGTGCTCCTGAATAGCTTCTCAGTGGTCCTGGGTGCCAGGAGAAATGGGTAATGACAGGGTTGGACCACTCAGCCCTACCCACCAAGTTGAAGGGAGGGAGACGTCCTGGATGACAGACTCTTCATAAAAACCAGAAACAATGAAATTTAGGTTGATCCTGGGTTAGTGTACACATTGGTCTGACTGAGGGACAGTATACCCTAAAGTCACAGGAACTGAGGCGTCTGCATCCAGGACACTTCTGTCCTCACATTGAGTACCTGCTCATCTGCATGCTCATCTGCATACTCATCTGCATGCACATCTTCATGTTCACCTGCATCCCTTGGCACCTCCTTCACAATAAACTGGAAAATAAATTTAAGCAAGTACTTCCTTAATTCCAATAATCACCACAGCAAATATCAAACTGGGGAAGGAGCTGTAGGAACCCTCCACTTAACAGCTATATACTCAAGCAGGAATCCCAACCTGGAGCTTGCCCGGAAGTTGGGGCAGTCTTGTGGGACTGAGCCTGCCACCAGAGTCCTACCAACCATGACGAGTTGCCATTAGAAACAACTTGTGTGACACTCAGCTGATGTGTGTGGAACAGGAAGATCCATTGGTGTGGGACAACACCAGGTGTCAAAACATGGTGACGGTATTCAAAACTCAAGTCTTTTTCCTTGTTTTTAAAAAAAAAGCATTTGGTTTTGTTTGGTCTTGTTTTTCAAGACAGGACTTTCAACTGTCTATGTAGTCAAAGATGGCCTTAACCGACTGATCCTTCTGCCTCTGCCTCTTGGATTAAAGGCGTTCCCACCCAATTTACATGGTAATTGGAATCAAAATCAGGGCCTGGTAAATTCTAGACAAGCACTCTACCAACTGAGTCATATGTCCAAAGTTTCACTTTAGATTTCCAACCCACCTAAAGGGCCACACCCACAACCTAAAAAAAAAAAAAAAAAAAAAAAGTCCATCCACACCACTGCCAGATTCATCAATCTGCCAATGATACCAGTTCCTAGCACTGGCTAATTAGCACGTCTGGAATTATCTAATTACCTAGACAGGAAACTGATCAGGCTACCTAAGGGACTAGAGCCACTTCCAATGCCACACCTGCCCTTCGGAAAACTCTGCCTGTGCCATCAATCAGGAGAAGCACAAGTTGTTTTCTTAGAAAAGTTTGCAAGTACGTTTAAGAAAGCATATTTTCTCAGCCCTAAAAATTAAATGCACCTCACAGAAGCTCCTGTCTACAGATTAGCATCATCCTGGCAAGCCGAGGTGAAATCAGGGGCACAGATGTTGTCTACTTTGTAGAAGTTCTTACAAGAAGACCCAGGTACTCATTCTGTAATGACAGCCCAGCCAGCTCTTACAAGTCTCCTGGTGCTGAGTGTCACTGAGCTGAAAACTCATTGACAGACAACATAAATAAATCCAGTATAAAATGTCTACTGTACACAAAGACAGATGCATACCACACAGGGCTCTCACATGTCAGCCACCAGAAACTACTAATCAACAATTGAAAATTATTGAGCAGTAATAAAAATTTAAAAAAAAAAAATCAACCCCATGATAATTGAGAAGATAATGGGCTCATCCTGTTCTTGGTCTCCAGGAAGAAAAGCAGCCCTCTGGAGCCCAGAGGCAGGAACAATGACAACACAATCATTAGGCACATCAAACAATGCCCACGCCATGGCATGCTGCTGACAGGACGGGTTGGCATGGATAGAGCCCTCAAGCTGGAGCAGGTGTCACCCTAAGAACTTCATGTTTGTTGGCTTGTTTCGTTCTCCCAACAGCTTGAAACGGTTCACCATGCTCCATCCCCAGTTGGGCTATAAATACAGACTTAGACTAGGAAGAGACAAAGGTAAAAGGCATTTCACTCTAACAAAGGAGCTTCTCGATTCTCTGAGAGTCTCTATCTCCTAAAGAAGTTTAGCATCTTGGGAGGTGGCTCAGATAGTAAAGGGCTTGCTGGACCTGAGTCCAGCCACCAGCACCCACATAAAAAGTGGAACTTAGTGGTACATGCTTATAACCTAGCACTGGGATGATGGAGAAACAGAGAACCCCGAAGCTTGCTAACCAACCAGCCAAGCCTAAACACAAGGTGGACAGCTCCTGAGACACAAAATCTAAGGCTGACCTTTGACCTTATAAATAGCCTCAAATATGCAAAAGCACATGCTTACACACACCTGCACAGATATACATGCATGCACACATACAAAAGAAAATTAGCATTTGAAATCCCAATGAAATTCTGGAGAGTCCCCTGGAAACTCTGAATTCAATAGGCCCAACTTGTGTGGCCCTACTGGGAAAGCCTCTGGCCTGCTCAGACCTCTGTTCTCTCAAGATTATCAAAGAACAAGCTGTTTATAAGTCCCTCTCCAGATTGAACATCCTCAAGCTTAGAAATTCCAAAATGCCCTTACATCTGCTCAGAGTGAAGCAGGGACCATAGGAGGTAATCCTCTGCGAAGCCTGGTTGCCAGAGGACCGGCACACAGTTCAGGCTCAATAATGAAGCGTGATGTTTTTCCAACTTCCATTTTCTTAAGGAGCCGTACCCAAGATAATCTCTTTGAGGGATTCTCATCCTCAATCCCACTGTCCTGCTGTGGCCATACTCCGAAGGGGGCTGCTTAGTTCCGTGCCTTTATAAGGTGCAGGGCTATTGTCAGAGCTCAGTGTATACAAAAGTGACCTTCTTTTGCTATGATTGTGAACGCACAGCCTGTTCTTCTTTTCATTTCCACCTTCATTTTTATTTCCAAGTCTAAAGAGGAAAAGAAAGCTTTCAACTAAATCAAAATGGAAGGTTTATAGAATGCCTTGTCTACAGGCAAACACTTCTGTCTTCTTCTGAACTTCAAACTATTCCTGTTAACCCCAACAAGATGGAGAAGTGACCAGCTGGCTAATTTTATCAGTACCAATCATGGGAGCCTTAAATTAGTTCAGAAATGTTCTTAAGTATATATACTGACTGGGCAGCATCTGCCGGTCTTCCCAGAATATCACTCCATTTCATAAGGGCAACAATCATACAAAAAGCAGAAGTGACATTATGTCATCTGCTTCATAAGAGGACTTTCTTTGGCCTCCTTTCTGTTGTCAAACTAAATACTTGTTCTATAAACTAAGCTGTGTGTGACAGGTTCCTTGACTTGCTGGAAGCCTCCACTCTGCCTTTTAAAATCATCGATCCCTTAACCAGAAACTGAAATACAACTGCACTCATGTCTCTGCTAGGTTCAGACCTGAAGAAACAAGAGAGTCCTACCTGGATGCTCACTGAATGGCAAATACTGTGTGAGTGTGCATGCGTGTACATGTGTAAATGTACATTTCCTTATGGGAAGGTATACATTTGTGTGCAGATGTGCACACACCTCAGTTCTGTGTTCATGTAGAAGTCAATCTCTAGACTGCTATTCCTCGAAGTCATCCCCATTAGTTTCTTAAGACAGAGTTTTTCATTGGCCTCTAGCTTGTCAATTTGCCCAGGCTAGCTGGCCACCTGTTTCCATCTTCCGGGTGCTGGAATTCACACCACAACAACTAGCATTTAAAAGATATATATATATATTTATTCTGGGACTTGAACTCCAGTTCTGATGCTTGCCTAGTGTCCTGGCTGGTTTTGTGTCAACTTGACACAAGCTGGAGTTATCACGGAGAAAGGAGTTTCAGTTGAGAAAATGCCTCCATGAGATCCAGCTGTAAGGCATTTTCTCAATTAGGGATCAAGGGAGGGAGGGCCCCTTGTGGGTGGTACCATCCCTGGGCTGGTAGTCTTGGGTTCTGTAAAAAAGCAGGCTGAGCAAGCCAGGGGAAGCAAGCCAGCAGGCAGCACCCCTCCATGGCCTCTGCATCAGCTCCTGCCTCCAAGTGTGAGTTCCTGTCCTGACTTCCTTTGATGATAAACAGCACTGTGGAAGTGTAAGCTGAATAAACCCTTCCCTCCCCTCCCCCCAACTTGCTTCTTGGTCATGATGTTTTGTGTAGGAATAGAAACCCTGACTAAGACACCTAGCAAGCACTTCATTGAACAAGCCGTGTCCTCTGTCCTCTTTGCTGGGTCTGCATCTCACCCTCACAGAGCATTACCTCAGCAAATGTGGATGCATCTGTCACTTAGACTCCTACTCCTGTACTCTATGCGATGAGGCCCTACACTCCATTATTTGGGAGGTACAAGGCAAAACAAATGTGGGGGCTTGTACTAAAGAATATATTAAGAATTTGAAGCTGGAATGGCTGAAGAGATGGCTCAGTTGGTAAAGCATTTGCTGCATGAGTTCAAATCCCTAGCATCCAAATAAAAATCTGGGCACAGAGATTCATGCTTTTAATCACAGCACTGGAGAGGCAAAACAGAGGAGGAGCCCTGGGACTCATCAGCCAGGTAGTCCTGCTGATTGATCCGTGAACTCCAAGTTTAGCAAACAAACAGACAAACAAGATGAGAAAACACCCTGTGTTGACCTCTGACCTCTATATACACACATATCACAATATGCATCTGTGTATGCATACACACACACACATGTTCACATGCCACACACACACAAAGAATTTCAAGTTGGAGAGAGCATTCAAGACACTAAATATACCATAAAGCCCTGTGCATGTGAGCCTGAGCCCTTGAGTAGGTAGAGCATCTCTGAAACTTGCCCCAGAGGGATAGGAGTCCAGAACTTGAGAGGTCACACTCAACTCCAAGAAGACTAAGACCAGAACGCCTACAAGCTCAGCTGCTTGTACAGAAGTTTACTCACGATGAATCGCAGGCAAAATTGGAATCAAACTGGAATACTAAACTACTTGGCTCCTGGTTTAAGTCAGCATCAGATACAGTTTTCACCACTTCATATTGCTAAGAAGTTCCTATGACAAGGAAAGGTCATCTTCCACACAAATCATTAAAGAAACAGATTTCAAAACATATCCTAAACAGAAACAGTGAGCAACTGCCTATCAGGCTGGCAGCCCTTTCTTAACAGAGTGAATATTCCACATTTAACATTTTCCTATTGCTTTTCTCCTGGTGCTTTCCAATTACTGAGCATATAAAACACTGCTTGAAGTACAATGAGGAGTCATTTATACATTTATACACGATAATAATGATTCTTCAAAGTTAAGGAGCCCTGAGAAGCAGCCACTGCACTTAATAACATTTAGAACAGAGCGTGTTTATAGTATATTGTGATACAAAAAGAAAAAAATAAACTTCTTTAGAGTAAGAATCTTTAAAATAGGATAATATAAAATTCCTCATTTGAGGGTAATGTGCTTGGCATCCAAACATACCTGTCCTAGTCTCCTAAATATTTGCATATTTAGGTTTATATGCATAAGCTAGTGTACCGCCCTCAGCCTGATCACAAAGGCTTCATTTGTAGTGAATGGTGGTTAATGGAGAGACTAGTGCTGGGCCAAGTGTTGAGAACTCATGACTGCTGAGCATTCAGCCTTAGTCTGGATGCTCACCCAAATCACTCTCTTCAAGGTTCAGTGAACACTGTGGAAGAGAAGGTGGAAAAAAAACGTACAAGCCAAGCAGTGCAGATGGGGCCATCAAACCCTGTCCTAAGCTGGAGCCATGATCATGGCATTCATGAACTCAGAGCAGCTATAGAAGCTTGCAAAGAGCTACACGGACAGAACCACCATATGTTTAATCAAAGATGGGGGAGGCGCTCACGGGGCCCAGACCCACTCAACGGAACTCATGGCACCTGAGGGCTGGTGGGGGACAGGAACTGGTGTAGCCACTCATGATTTATTTACTCATGCTGTAGTGGATAGCAGCCTACCTTGTCCATGTAGGCAACTCTCCTTAAGTCCAGAGGGGAAACACACACACACACACACACACATGAAATGGAGACTTGGGTTGGGGAGGGAATGATGAGTTTGTAAGGGTAGAAGATAAGAGGGGAGGGATGGTGGGACGGGTATAAGCAGAACAGATTAAAGACTTGTCAAAGTGTATGTATGTACATATGTATGTATGCATTTGATATTATAATATATGTCATATTAATATTATATTATGTTGTGTATTATATATTGTATATTATGTTTTATATTATATATTACATATTATATATCATGTATTATATATTTATATTGGTTTTTCAAGACTCTCTCTGTGTAGTCCTGACTGTCCTGGAACTCTCTCTGTAGCCCAGGCTGGCCTTGAATGCCTCTGCCTCCTGAGCACTGGGATTAAAGCCATGTGCCACCACTGCCCAGCTAAATTCATTCTCAAAAATTATCTGTTATAGTCCAGTTGTGGTAAGTGGCCAGCTCAACACCAGTTCGTGCAAAAGAGATAGGGTCAGTAATGGTAGTCCTGTACATGTTTAGTCATTTGAGAAAACTGACCAGACTCCTCTGCCTTTCAGGATAGATGATTGAATTTCCCAGAAACCTTTGCTGATGGACACCTAAGCTGTAGACAATGTGTTTGTGCCCGGTTCCAGTGACTGCTACACTTTGTCAGAATCCTAAGAGAAGACCATAGCTGGCTTTTACTTATGTTGTTTCTGCTGCTATTACCATAGTGGGTGTGCACATTAGTTGGAAATCTCAGTTCTCTGGATGTGTTACAAATTACTTTCTTTGCCTGGAAGATAACTCTGTCAGTACAATGCTCGTCTTATACACAAGAAGACCTGAATGCAATTTCCAGAATCCACACAAACTGCCAGCCCTGAAGGTATACACTGCTGGAATGATGGCGCTAGCCAGCCAGTCTGTTCTACTAGATGAGTTTCCAAGCCAATGAACTCAAAATACATAATAAAAAAAATAAAATTAAAGTAAAAAGTAAATTCAGAATCTTGTCTCAAAATACAAATGTGGGAAGCAGCCAAGACCAGCAGCCAAGACTGTTCTCTAGCTTCCACATCATGTGTTCATACACACAGCTACCTGCGTGCATGCACACACATGCACATACATGTGCACACATACGCACACGGACAGATGCACAAGGAAATGATGTGCCTCATTTTGCCAGGATAGAAATAGCAAAACAGTAACAAGATGTCTTCCTCACCCCTAAAATGGTTATTGAGCACATTTGTTTCCTCAACACAGGGTTTTGACAAGCACATAGCAGGGTCAGGTTCCAGACCCAGCACACTCCCCTGCAGATTGAGATGAACACATCTTCCAGCTCTGGGTTCCAGGGCAAGCCAGGGGCATGCAACAGTAACAGACCCAAAGAACTCCACAGAGCCCCTGGACGGTCCTCCAAGGAAACTACAAAAACAAGCCAGTGGGGGGGGGGGGTGTACAGGACACGTCCTGGAGGAGATGCACAGCCCCATCTCAGTTTGCTGGGAGCTGAGTATAGCCTTCTAGAAATTTCCTTAGACAGATCTAAATTCAAATCTTGCCTGAGGACTTATCTGTCACGTGACTTGAGGCCAGTCAGTTCTCCTTGTGTGTCAATCAGGATTTAATCCACAGGGTGTGCTCTGATTAAATGACCCTTCCCAAAGTCAGGTGTTCAAGGAAACAGACTCTCAGATACCGGAAGCCATGTTTCTCTTTAGCATCGAAACCTCACACACACCACTGCACCAGTCCTTGCAACCTCTTCAGGTCATCTAGTACCACAAAAAATGGATGCTGGCCAAGGGGGGCTGTGGGGTTTCCTTTACTCAGAAAGCTTGGTCAAGGTGCTGAAGACAAAAGGTGTTGCCACAGAGTCAATGGATCTGAGACACTGAGACGAAGAGCCTGACAAATTTTGAGAGAAAAAAAAAACAAACCACCAATAACTTTAGGAGATTATAACTGTAAATGCCTAGAAGTTTCTCTGTCTAGCTTCAATTCTACAGATATTATGCCTTCTGAAGAAAAACAATGCTAACCAAGGAATCATCTTCTGGCTTTAGATAAACTGACATGCAATACACACACACACACACACACACACACACACACACACACATTTCTAAAATTGTTAAAGGGCTCAGTTTATGAGGACGGGGGAGGGGGGGAACAGGCTAAGGTTGTGGAGACAGCAGTCAGCATCATTTGCCACTCAAGGCTGAAGACCTAAGTTTGATTCCCAGAACACACACATAAAGGTAGGTGTGGTAGCACACACTTGTAATCCAAGCACTGTAGGGGCAGAGATGGATAAATTCTAGGCTTCACTGGCCAGCCAGCCTAGCCTGATCTCAGAGCACCAGGTCTCAGTGAGAGACACTATCCCAACAAACAATGTTAACCATTCCTGAGGAACCATGCCCAAGGTTGACTTTTGACCTCCAGACTACATACATACACATGTGCACATACACCTGCATATATACCTACAAGAAAAGAAAAAGCTACATATACCCTGCTTCTAGGGGGTTCAAGACAGCAAGAAGCCACACTGGAAAGGATGGTTGCCGCTAAGCAGGACAGAAACAGAAAATCGGAGAGATGCCGCAGACACAGCCAGCCTTGGCTACCCAATTACGGGAAGGGTGGAATCATTCATAATCATTCATTTTTCATTTTTACCTTCCACACTTTGGAGCTAAGAGCTACTTTGAAGTCCTAAAGTATATCCTAAACTTATTTCTCCCACAGTTCATCTTTCTCTGCACAGTGGAGGAAGTGAGGCAAAATCCATGGATTAAAACTTCCCGCTGGTTAATCTGAACAGACTAATCCACAGGTGGGAAACAGTGGTGATTTAAAGATCTGGAGGAAGAAGGCCAGAGAGAAGATTCTCCAGAGCTAATCAGCAGCATAAACATTTAGGAAAGCGGCTCCCTCAGTGACCACAGAGGCACTCGCACTGCTTAGGATTGTTTTCAGACAAACCAGACTCTGCATTACTAGGTGTTCTGTGTATTGGGGGGGGGGGGGGGGGGGAGAAGCAAAGAGTGTAAGGACATGTGCCTGAGTGCAAGGGGCTTTGGGTGGCATTGGAGGAAAAATGCACAGAACTAAACAACTGCTGGGGACACGGAGCTCAGTGTGGAGCATCTGATAGGATAAGGCCTGGGTTCAGTTACAGGGAGGGAGGGAGGAAGAAAGAGAGAGAGAGAAGAGGGGGAGGGAGGGTGGGCGGGAAAGAGGGGAGAGAGGGAAGGATGGACAGAGGAAAGGGAAGAGAAGGGGAAGGGGAGGGAAGGAGACAGGCAGGTGGACATGGTGCTTCACACTGTAACCTTCCTGCTGGGAAAGTGGAGACAGGAGCATTCCTGAGGCTCACTGGCTAGCCAAGCCTAGACCACCATCTGGCAAACTCTAGGCCAATAAGAGATCTCATCTCAAAACAAGCAAACAACAAAAAAATACCTAGGTGGTTCTAGAACCACACTTAAGAGCTGATCTTTGGCTTCTACATGCATGCAAACATGTGTGTAACACATATGAGCAAATACACACACACATACATGACAACTGACCCTCACTAATATGAGTCTAAGTTTGAAGGAATATCGGTGACAAAGACCACAGGATGCTGTACATAGCCACAGAACCCAAGGGAAGGGACCAGAGAGCCACTGTGGCCTTTCTTTCATCTGAACTGAGCAACTGAGGGCAGCCATAAGACTGATGTTCACAACTGGGACCCAACATATTCTTCATTTTGATGACTGAGTACAGCCATTACAGGCCAGAGAAATAACATGCAGGATTCCCCCAGCATTGCTCATCCCAGAGACACTTAAAAGCTGTTGAGTGGATGAGTGATTGACTGCTCCCACCATGCCTAGTCAGCCTCCTCCCTGCCATAACCACGTGACCACCGCCTGTTAACTCCAGCCCAACCCCTTAGGAGATTTCAGTATCTCTTTCTCACTCTTTCTCTGAGCTCATTGCACCAAAACCAACACTTTTACAACGATCTCTAAAGGGCTCTTGTGTTGAGTAACATTGATTGTCAACTGGATAGGATGTAGAATCAACTAGAGACAAGCCTCCGGGCATGTCTGTGAGAGACTGTTCCAGACTGTGCTAAGTGGGGTGGGAAGACACCTGTGGGTGGCACCAGCTTGTGAGTTGGGATCTGGACTGCTTGAGAAGAAAAACAACAGAGCACCCCCCTCTCCCTCCCTCCCTCCCTCTCCTTCCTGATGGCTGACCAGGATGGCTTACACTTATGCATGTCTGCCATGACTTCCCCCATCATGATGAACTGTGAGGTAAAATACAGCCTGCTTCCGTTAAGTCACTTCTGACAGGAACAAGAGAAATAAGCAATCAATCTTTAATGCTTACTTTCTTGTTCTTGAAAACATGCCGTACATCCTAGGAAGGAATCAAGGTCTTTCCACTGAAAGTAATCAAGATAGAGTCTAGCATCCGCCTACTTAAAACTCAAGTCCTTTACTTTGTACTCATAATATGGATGATGCCCCCATCTCTCAATTTTTCTTTCCTTTCTTCCTTTGTTTTTGTAATAAGATCCTCACCCTAAGCTGGAAAGAGAGTACACTATTATCTTCACTTCATCATGAAGAAACAAAAACTCTAGGCTTTGGAGGGTTTGGGATGAAGCCCACTTGGCAGAATACTTGCCCGTGTGCTCAAACTTTGGTTTGGTCCCCCAGCGCTACATAATCTGGGCATGGTGATGCAAGCCTCTAAATCCAGCCTTAGAGATACAGAGGAGAATCAAGAGTTCAAGGTCATCCTCAGCTACAAACTGAGTCTAAGGTCATCTTGAGCTACATGCGATCTTGTCTCAAAAAAAAGCAGGGGAAGAGAAGACTGTAAAACAGCTCAGCTCAGTGGGTACAGAGAGGCCTGCTTTCAAGCATGACAGCTCGAGTTTGATTCCTGTGACCAGCAACTTGGGTGCTATGACTTACAGCCTCCCTCATAGCTCTGAGTGGCACAGCTAGAATTAGAAAGTCATCCATCCAATCAGAGACCATGTGGCCTCTCTTCTGTTCGTCGTTTACTTCTCCATTAAGCATTTAAGCATTTGCTAAGCACACTGGCATTCTATCTAGGTTTTGTGCATGGGTAAGACCTGTCCATGCATGTGGATATATGTGTACTCACCTCAGAACAGTAGCATCGGGACCTAATATGCCCTGCCCTCAGGTCTGCCTGCCTCGATGATTTGGGGATACATGACCTGTAATCCACAACACAGTACAGTGGGAGGAAAGCAGACAGAGAGAGCAAAAGCGCTAACCACTCCACTCCGCATTTCTCAGCAGCCCATCACATCCTCAGGTAACTCACACGGGCAACGTGAAGCACAAGGCCACAGGTGTGTGAAAGCAAGGACCAAGGCAGGCAAAAGCCACAAAGCAGCATCCCTCTAGGAACCATGGCTGCACTGGAGCTGGGGCTGGTGCTTCCCAACATTCACTGTCTATACCCACAAGGCATGGCAAGAAAAATCTCAGCCAAAGAGCTACTGGCCTGGATGTTGTCAGGTTTCTACAGGGGACCTTGGACAGGTCACTTGATCTCCGAGCTTCTGGTTTTACAGCCTACATAAGAAGAATGCTGGGTCACTTGCTCTTCATGCCCAAGAAAGACACCATCATCTAACTGCAAGATGGACTGATTCTGAAAATCCTCTCAAAGAAGTGTGCCAGTCAGCTTTCTGTCACTGTAAAAAATCTGGAGACCAAGAGAAGGGGTCTCTTTGGGCTCAGTTTTGGCAGTGCAGGGTCAATATCCCCATTGCTTTTAGACATGTTATAAAGTAGTAAATCACAGCAGAGCAGATGGGGGAAGCAGATGCTCACCTGGTGGCCAAACCCAAGAGGGAAAAAGATTCAGAACGTGGAGTTCCAACATCACCCCCAGAGACCTCTCACTGGAGCCTAGCTTTTGAAAGGTTCACCACCTTCCAACAGTATCAAGATAGGAACCAGCCTTTAACATAGACATCTAAGATCCAAATCACAGAGAATAGAGACATAGTGCACAAGATCCAGCCTTCGATCTTCAGTGATCTTCGACCACATAAATCAATTGTGGTCCATGTGTACAAACTCAGCACCTGGAAGGTAGATGCAGGTGGATCAGAAGTTTAGAGCAACATAGCACATTTGGAGCTACATGAAAACCCCATCTTAAAGGAAAAAAAAAAAAAAAAGCATGGTTAAGAAGGTGGCTTAAAGGTATGAGGTATTTGCACTTTGTCAGAGGAAAAGGCTGGGTGTGAAATGGTATTTATTCTGTCACCTATCATGGGGCAACTGAGGAGCCACATTCCCATATCTTGTCCTATCAGGGACAGGCAGCCACGTGTGGATGTGACTGTTGTTTATCTCTTGTTGCTCTCGTGTATTATTAGCTCTCTACGAGCCTGTTAAGTGGGATCTCATCTTGGCACCAGGTTCCGTCACACTGCTGAGTCTGGGGACATCTTTAGAGGTGGTGATCACAGCAGAAGAGGTGACCATGACAGTGAGTCGAGGAATGCTATCACCACAACCGCCAAGCTAGCATAAAACACTGATATGCCTCACACCGCCAGTCATCCAGGGCACTCAACCAAGATGGCCACCACCATATCCACAGCCAACATCAAACCTGTGTGCAGTGGCCCAACCACAGCTGCTGGTAGAATGACAAGAGATCAATAATATCACCAATCAGTAAATATCTGCTGCCCTACCACAACCAAAAGGCCACCTCCATTAACAACCTCTGGAGCATACATCTCTTGGAGAAACTGAGGTCCCAAGGTTCATGCAGCCATCCAGTCCAGTCTTCTTTATACCTGCTCTTAGATGTGTCCCTAGAACTCACGTGCAGAAATTGAATGCACAAAGGCATCCACTAAAAGTATTTGGAGGTAGGGCCTATGGGAAGTCACCGGAATTAAATAAGAACATGGAAGCGGTCCTCCATAATTTCAATAGTGGCTTTCCAAAACAAACAATCCATGCACACACACACACACACACATACACATACACACACACACACACACACAGAGAGACAGAGAGAGAGAGAGAGAGAGAGAGAACTTTCTAGAACATCTCCTACCTGCAAATAAAGCCCACCAGATACCAAGCAAATGCATGAGTCATGCTCTTGAACCTCAGAATTGTGGGCCAAGCAAGTAAAGTTCTTTTCTTTGTAAACTACCTAGTCTATAGTTTGCTGTTACAACTACAGAAAATGGACCAAATACCTTTCAAGGTTTTTTTAAATTCTCTCACTAGATAATATTTATTTTTACTATTTCTTTTTGTTAAAGATTTACTTATTTATTTTATATATATGAGTACACTGTCACTGTCTTCAGACACACCAGACAAGGGCATCAGATCCCATTACAGATGGTTGTGAGCCACCATGTGGTTGCTGGGAATTGAACTCAGGATCTCTAAAGGAGCAGTGACTGCTCTTAATCACTGAGCCATCTCTCCAGCCCTATTATTTCCTTTTAAAAGTTTCTCTTACAGTGTCAATCACTTAAAAACTACTACTGAAAACAATATAATAATAGTAATAAAATAATGACAATAACAATAATAATAAGCACCTCAGTAGGGCCAGACAGATTATTACACTAAGAAACTCTGGGGTCAGATTCACAGTCACTATATGACCAATTAAGTGCCTTCCCAAAAGATGATAGCTTCATTTTCAAAGGTGAGTGTCATGCTAACACAAGAAAGGCTTGTTCATAAAGCTATCATCTTTAAAATAGAATAATGCCTTTCAGATGACATAGGCCTCATTATATACTGTCTCACAGCTGGCTTGGCTCATGTGGGACTTATAAAATGTCTGTAATGTGAGCATATGATTCACGTGGATCAAGGTAATCAAGCCATACTGAGGGAGAGATCAAGATTCTGGTTCCTGACTAACAGAGCTAACAAGAAAGGTCAAGTTCCTATCTTCTATAGCCCCCTGGAATTTGCCCAAGGAGAACTTTGCTCAGAAATCTCACAAGTAGGTTACTAAATCACAAGGAGCATGGAATGGACCCAGATGCAGGGCTAAAATCATTGCTCCCTCCCAGCCAGCAGCTCCCGACATACTGTGGTGCCCTGATACTTTCATCCACAGAAGGCGATGGTTCTCCCTCCTCCTTTATGTGAGCACCTCCTCTAGGTCTCCAACTCCAGCAAGCAGCTCTGTTCACCCACAGCATGAGATGGGAGGAAAGGCTTAGAACTGGGAGCCAGAAGGCTCATCTCCACTCTGCAGCATTTTAACCTGGGTCGTTTAACCCCTCTGACCCTTGGTTTGCTTATCTGTAAAATGGGGGGGGTGAGAACTGCAGTTCATTTACCGTGAAGCTATCCAAAGAATAGGAAGAAACCAGAGCTATAAAAATTACTTTTGCACACTGCAAAATAACACAGAAAACAGCACCACAGCAGTACATCAACTCAGAATCGTGGTGTGTGGGAAGATGGCTGGGCAGCTGACAGTACTTACTCTGCAAAAGTTACAGCCTGAGTTTGAATCCCCAATATCCACATGAAATGCCAGTCATGGCTGGACGTTATTATAACCTCAGCAGTTGCAGCAGGGACAGGCAGGTCCAGGAGCATTGGCCTGCCAGACTAGTCAGAAACAACTGCGGATTTCCTGTTCAGTGAGCAACCCTGTCTCATTCAATAAAACTGAGAGTGACAGGAAAACACCAACATCCTGCTGCAACCTCCTCAGGCACATGTAAGGATGAGTATGTGCACATGCACGTGCATGTCCCACACCTGTGCAATGCACACTAGAGTAATTAATTCAAATAAACATAGCACTTATCTAGCAGCTAACATGCATGAGACCCTACATTCAATCCCCAAAATTGAAAATTAAAATGATGTGTAGAATTTGGCCTGGTGGTCCATGCCTGTAATACTAGCAGGTATTAAAATGAAGGAAACAGAATCAGGAGTTCAAGGTCATTCTTGACTACCTAGAGACTCCAAGCACAGCTTGAGATAAATGAAAAACCCCCCAAAAGAATGAATCTTCCCTTTCCCCAGATAAATCTCCTAAATCCCTTCCAATCTCTCTCCTCCCTCTTTTCTTCCTCTCCCCTCTCCAAGGGCTTAGGTGGTAGATCAGTAGGGAATTGTCATATTATTGGTCATCTTGCCAGAGGGTGGCAGGCCTCATGCCTGGGTTCTCACAGCATCTCCAGTTTCACAGGGACCAGCAGGGAATCTGAAGGCCACTGTGTTCACATTCCTTTAATTAGTGAAGGGATTTCTGATAGGTGGCTAACAGAAGCCTGATGTATAGTCACCTGGCCAGGTTTCTCTTCTGACTCAGTATGGCCAATCCAGTGCTCATGTAGCTACAACAGGAGATGCATGGACTCTGGGAGACATGCCCACACCTTTTTTTTTTTTGGTCAGCCCATGTCAGCTATGCCCTTATGACTTTCTATGACGCTGGAGAGCACTTCTTCTTTTGGCTGGGTTTTGACTAGATCTTATTTGATTTTTAAAAGAAGGTTTATGATACAATGTATATACCATGTATATACAGTGTATACAAAGTTCACCATCCAACCTCAAATCCCAGCAAGAACAACCTCCAAATGCACGCCCTAGTTGGTCAAGTTCATTCTGTGGCAGACCACCTTGACCACTGGGTTGAAACTCACTAGATAGGTTAGTTCATCTGGCCTAGGACCTGCCCGGTTTTGTACTTCCCCAAAATTGGGATTATAAGTGTATGCTACCACACCTGGCTTTTTAAATGTGGGTTCTGGGAATCCAACTCAACTACACGTTCCCAGCTCTTTCTGAAGCCCTACAGATTCTATTCTTGGTTAACACTAAGTCTTGGGGACAAGTGTTTAAGATAGTTTATTTGCCGAATCTGGGAAGGGGAGGCAATAAAAAGGAAATAGGAAGTTCACATCAGCACAGCTGTTGGTGGCTCTGAGACACTAGGTGTTTCCTTAATCTTTCTGGGTCTAGGTGGAGGTAGAAATTACCACCTCCTGGATTGTTATAGGGGGTTCAATGACATCTAGGCAGTGCCTGCCACAAAATTGGGATCTGAGACCGGCTACCTAAGATTAATCTGGGCTAGGACCAGTGAGAAGAGCATACTAGTGTCTGCTGGAAATTAATTTTTGGATGCTCTTGTTGCAGATATGCAGAATGTGTATTTAACCTTTCAGAAAATGAATTGAAGCAACCACAGACAAGCTCTCTCATTCAGCCAGAGAAGAACACCTGCTAATTGTTCTTCAAGGTACACTGAGCAGCTATGAATGTGGTTTAGAGACTGCCTGGGAGCGAGTGCAAGTTCTGTCAGACTTCATTGTTTCCTAGCTGTGTGGCTTTGGGTCTTACTTGACCATTCTAAGCCCTCTGACTCCCTCCATAAAACCAGGTGATGAAGGACCCAATAGGAGGGTAGCAGTGAAGAGGAGGTGAAGGGTGGAGAGAAACCACCAAGAACAATGTGTGAGTTCAGGCACAGTGAATGGCAGCCGTCTCTCATTAGTCCCTGCTCCTCAGAAGCTATTTGTAGATCTGGAGACTGTACTGGACCAGTCACAGTTTTTGCCGGTAGGAGGTGATTAAACCATATAGTGCTAGCGTTAAGCAAAAGACTCAGCTTGAAAGCCTTCTTCAGTCCAGCCCGTGAGCATGAGCGGGAGTGACCTACTTTGTTAACATCCCTTCCTCTGGCTGGCTAACCAGATTTGCCTCTCTGCCTCTCTTCCTGTTTCCTGAGCTGAGTTAGAAAACTCAGTCTATGTCAGCTGGTGCAAGAGTCTTCTTGGAGACACACTACAGCTTTTGTGCTGCTGTGGTTTTTCTTCAGCATTAGTATGCTGTTCCTTTAGGGGAGTTGTTTGTTTCTGCTTTGTGTCTTATTGCAAGTAACACATATGCGTATGTGCACACATACATAAACACTGTTTTGTTCCCCCCGTACTGCAAATGGAATCTCTAAGGTCTTGTGCTTGAGCGATATCCCCAACTCTGAGAACAGTATTTTAATTTGATGACTGAAGTCACTTACC
This sequence comes from Rhynchomys soricoides, assembly GCA_019843965.1. Taxonomy (NCBI): domain Eukaryota; kingdom Metazoa; phylum Chordata; class Mammalia; order Rodentia; family Muridae; genus Rhynchomys; species Rhynchomys soricoides. The sequence goes on along the minus strand of JADRCH010000074.1, from coordinate 1,000,423 downwards.
TAAAGATGTCATTCCATCACAGAGTTGCATAGTTTACAATCTTTGGGGTGGAGGAGATAGCTCATTTAGGCCTACCTTAGTTAGAACCCCAGACTCACCAAAAAGTTTCTGGGGTTGTAATCTCACATGTGCTTGTAATCCCAGTACTGAGGAGGAAGAGACAGGTGTATTCCTGGGTCATTCTGACCTGCTTGATGATTTCTTGGCCAGGGAGAGACCCTGTCTCAAAAACAGAATGGATGGTACCTAAGGAATGACACTGAAGTTGTCTTTTGGCCTCAACACACATGTTCACATATGTTTACATCCACCCATATGCATATGTGCACCTGCACACATACAAACATTCATGTGCAGCCATGGACTATATCTTAGTTCCTTTTCCTGCTGATGAAAAAAAAAATATTCTGACAAAAGCAACTGAGTGGAGAAAGGAGTAATTTCACCCTTCAGTTCCATTGTACAGTCAGTGATGGAGGGGAAGTCAAAGCATCAAGCACTCGAAGCAGCTGGCCACAACCACATTGATAGCCTAGCCGGAAGCAGAGAAAAATAAATACATGCCGCTATTCTGTTTCCTTTCTCAACTATGAAGTCTAGGGAATAGCGCCACCCACAGTAGGCAGGTCTTCCCACCCCAATTCATGCAGTAAAGATAATTCCCCAGAGACAACGTGATTCTAGATCCTGTCAAGTTGGCAGTTGACACTAATATCACACACAGACACAAATAGAGTTCTTGGCATTACTAGGGAAAGGATCCAAGGCCTTGCAAATAAATGGCAGACAAGTGTTCTGCCCCTCAACTAGTCCCCAGGCCATAGTATAGTTTAATATATCTATGTATTGCATTAATTTTAGTGTGGTTTGAAATGGCACAGGGTACATATATACATCATATATATATATAAGGGAAAAATTTTTGTCATAAGCTGTCCTTGTTGAGGGTCTTCAGATAGGAAGTGGGAGAAAATCTCAAAAGCTCTGAATTTCTCAGGATGAGGGTTCTAAGTATAAGCTTTGGAGCTGGGTTCCAAATTGGATGTTGTCCCTCTTGACTGTTTTTGTAGCCTCTGTTTGTGGTCAGTGTCTGGTTGTGGTCATGATCTGCCAGGAACTTACTGTTCATGCTTGACCTGTTGGGAGGATGTTTCTCTGTCTTTCATGAGCATACCTCGGATCACTGGAACCGGTTTTGCAATAAGTTGGATTGAGTGTTAGAAATGGAGTCCTGAAAGCATCATATTAAAACCTCAGGCAGCCCCTGGAAGAGGAAGTTGTTGGTTAATGAGTCCCTTGTTATAGGCCACGTAATAGGTAAAAAGCATCAAGAGCTGTGATTCTTGCCCGGGAGGCTGTCCTTGAACTAGACAAGGTCTGTTTTAAGACTTCCTTCTAAGCTTTCATGGCTGTTTTCTGACATATATTTCCTCTAAGGAGTGACTTTTATATGGTAATTAGGGTCCTGCTCAGGCCTATTGAGAGCCCTGGAGCCCATGAGAATGCAGGGACTTAGTGGTTCGTAAAGGCAAACACAGTGTTGGCTTTCTGGGCCCCCTTCCCCCCCTTTTACAACTGTGATGTAATAACAAGACTTCACATTTGTTTCCAGTTTTGTTTCAACCATTGTGGTTAAATATGTAACATAAAACTTGACCATCGCAGCCATTTCTAGCTGTAGATCCACTTCCAGAACATCTGTGTTACGTAGCCATCCCCACCATCCATCAAGAGAGCTTTTTACACTTCCCCGAATGAATGTGACCTCTGTACTCACTTAACCAATCACGTCCTTGACAACCAGCATCCCACATTCTGTCTCTCTGGTTTTGAGTTCTTTCAAATACCTTTTACCAGTGGACTCACGGCCTTGTGTGTTTAAGCTTATTTTACCGAGGGTGTGATCATGTTTGCCTCAGCTGTTGTAGGCATTGTGATTCTCCAGCCTGTAAAGCGATCATACTTCACTGTATGGATATAGCACGGTTTTTGCTTATCAATAGACCTGCATAGTTTTTACTTTTAACAACTGTGAATAATGCTTCCATCAACCTGAATGTGCAAATCTCTCCTCAAGGCCATGTTTTCAGTCCTTTTGGGCACATATATAGAAATGCCAGTGCTGATCAACTGATGATATAATAGTTGTATGCTTCATATATGTGTGTGTGTGTGTTTGTAATATATATATAATATATTTTTATTATA
>JADRCH010000074.1:966684-998115 GCA_019843965.1 Rhynchomys soricoides | reverse complement strand
TATAATAAAAATATATTATATATATATTACAAACACACACACACACATATATGAAGCATACAACTATTATATCATCAGTTGATCAGCACTGGCATTTCTATATATGTGCCCAAAAGGACTGAAAACATGGCCTTGAGGAGAGATTTGCACATTCAGGTTGATGGAAGCATTATTCACAGTTGTTAAAAGTAAAAACTATGCAGGTCTATTGATAAGCAAAAACCGTGCTATATCCATACAGTGAAGTATGATCGCTTTACAGGCTGGAGAATCACAATGCCTACAACAGCTGAGGCAAACATGATCACACCCTCGGTAAAATAAGCTTAAACACACAAGGCCGTGAGTCCACTGGTAAAAGGTATTTGAAAGAACTCAAAACCAGAGAGACAGAATGTGGGATGCTGGTTGTCAAGGACGTGATTGGTTAAGTGAGTACAGAGGTCACATTCATTCGGGGAAGTGTAAAAAGCTCTCTTGATGGATGGTGGGGATGGCTACGTAACACAGATGTTCTGGAAGTGGATCTACAGCTAGAAATGGCTGCGATGGTCAAGTTTTATGTTACATATTTAACCACAATGGTTGAAACAAAACTGGAAACAAATGTGAAGTCTTGTTATTACATCACAGTTGTAAAAGGGGGGGAAGGGGGCCCAGAAAGCCAACACTGTGTTTGCCTTTACGAACCACTAAGTCCCTGCATTCTCATGGGCTCCAGGGCTCTCAATAGGCCTGAGCAGGACCCTAATTACCATATAAAAGTCACTCCTTAGAGGAAATATATGTCAGAAAACAGCCATGAAAGCTTAGAAGGAAGTCTTAAAACAGACCTTGTCTAGTTCAAGGACAGCCTCCCGGGCAAGAATCACAGCTCTTGATGCTTTTTACCTATTACGTGGCCTATAACAAGGGACTCATTAACCAACAACTTCCTCTTCCAGGGGCTGCCTGAGGTTTTAATATGATGCTTTCAGGACTCCATTTCTAACACTCAATCCAACTTATTGCAAAACCGGTTCCAGTGATCCGAGGTATGCTCATGAAAGACAGAGAAACATCCTCCCAACAGGTCAAGCATGAACAGTAAGTTCCTGGCAGATCATGACCACAACCAGACACTGACCACAAACAGAGGCTACAAAAACAGTCAAGAGGGACAACATCCAATTTGGAACCCAGCTCCAAAGCTTATACTTAGAACCCTCATCCTGAGAAATTCAGAGCTTTTGAGATTTTCTCCCACTTCCTATCTGAAGACCCTCAACAAGGACAGCTTATGACAAAAATTTTTCCCTTATATATATATATGATGTATATATGTACCCTGTGCCATTTCAAACCACACTAAAATTAATGCAATACATAGATATATTAAACTATACTATGGCCTGGGGACTAGTTGAGGGGCAGAACACTTGTCTGCCATTTATTTGCAAGGCCTTGGATCCTTTCCCTAGTAATGCCAAGAACTCTATTTGTGTCTGTGTGTGATATTAGTGTCAACTGCCAACTTGACAGGATCTAGAATCACGTTGTCTCTGGGGAATTATCTTTACTGCATGAATTGGGGTGGGAAGACCTGCCTACTGTGGGTGGCGCTATTCCCTAGACTTCATAGTTGAGAAAGGAAACAGAATAGCGGCATGTATTTATTTTTCTCTGCTTCCGGCTAGGCTATCAATGTGGTTGTGGCCAGCTGCTTCGAGTGCTTGATGCTTTGACTTCCCCTCCATCACTGACTGTACAATGGAACTGAAGGGTGAAATTACTCCTTTCTCCACTCAGTTGCTTTTGTCAGAATATTTTTTTTTTCATCAGCAGGAAAAGGAACTAAGATATAGTCCATGGCTGCACATGAATGTTTGTATGTGTGCAGGTGCACATATGCATATGGGTGGATGTAAACATATGTGAACATGTGTGTTGAGGCCAAAAGACAACTTCAGTGTCATTCCTTAGGTACCATCCATTCTGTTTTTGAGACAGGGTCTCTCCCTGGCCAAGAAATCATCAAGCAGGTCAGAATGACCCAGGAATACACCTGTCTCTTCCTCCTCAGTACTGGGATTACAAGCACATGTGAGATTACAACCCCAGAAACTTTTTGGTGAGTCTGGGGTTCTAACTAAGGTAGGCCTAAATGAGCTATCTCCTCCACCCCAAAGATTGTAAACTATGCAACTCTGTGATGGAATGACATCTTTAGGTAAGTGACTTCAGTCATCAAATTAAAATACTGTTCTCAGAGTTGGGGATATCGCTCAAGCACAAGACCTTAGAGATTCCATTTGCAGTACGGGGGGAACAAAACAGTGTTTATGTATGTGTGCACATACGCATATGTGTTACTTGCAATAAGACACAAAGCAGAAACAAACAACTCCCCTAAAGGAACAGCATACTAATGCTGAAGAAAAACCACAGCAGCACAAAAGCTGTAGTGTGTCTCCAAGAAGACTCTTGCACCAGCTGACATAGACTGAGTTTTCTAACTCAGCTCAGGAAACAGGAAGAGAGGCAGAGAGGCAAATCTGGTTAGCCAGCCAGAGGAAGGGATGTTAACAAAGTAGGTCACTCCCGCTCATGCTCACGGGCTGGACTGAAGAAGGCTTTCAAGCTGAGTCTTTTGCTTAACGCTAGCACTATATGGTTTAATCACCTCCTACCGGCAAAAACTGTGACTGGTCCAGTACAGTCTCCAGATCTACAAATAGCTTCTGAGGAGCAGGGACTAATGAGAGACGGCTGCCATTCACTGTGCCTGAACTCACACATTGTTCTTGGTGGTTTCTCTCCACCCTTCACCTCCTCTTCACTGCTACCCTCCTATTGGGTCCTTCATCACCTGGTTTTATGGAGGGAGTCAGAGGGCTTAGAATGGTCAAGTAAGACCCAAAGCCACACAGCTAGGAAACAATGAAGTCTGACAGAACTTGCACTCGCTCCCAGGCAGTCTCTAAACCACATTCATAGCTGCTCAGTGTACCTTGAAGAACAATTAGCAGGTGTTCTTCTCTGGCTGAATGAGAGAGCTTGTCTGTGGTTGCTTCAATTCATTTTCTGAAAGGTTAAATACACATTCTGCATATCTGCAACAAGAGCATCCAAAAATTAATTTCCAGCAGACACTAGTATGCTCTTCTCACTGGTCCTAGCCCAGATTAATCTTAGGTAGCCGGTCTCAGATCCCAATTTTGTGGCAGGCACTGCCTAGATGTCATTGAACCCCCTATAACAATCCAGGAGGTGGTAATTTCTACCTCCACCTAGACCCAGAAAGATTAAGGAAACACCTAGTGTCTCAGAGCCACCAACAGCTGTGCTGATGTGAACTTCCTATTTCCTTTTTATTGCCTCCCCTTCCCAGATTCGGCAAATAAACTATCTTAAACACTTGTCCCCAAGACTTAGTGTTAACCAAGAATAGAATCTGTAGGGCTTCAGAAAGAGCTGGGAACGTGTAGTTGAGTTGGATTCCCAGAACCCACATTTAAAAAGCCAGGTGTGGTAGCATACACTTATAATCCCAATTTTGGGGAAGTACAAAACCGGGCAGGTCCTAGGCCAGATGAACTAACCTATCTAGTGAGTTTCAACCCAGTGGTCAAGGTGGTCTGCCACAGAATGAACTTGACCAACTAGGGCGTGCATTTGGAGGTTGTTCTTGCTGGGATTTGAGGTTGGATGGTGAACTTTGTATACACTGTATATACATGGTATATACATTGTATCATAAACCTTCTTTTAAAAATCAAATAAGATCTAGTCAAAACCCAGCCAAAAGAAGAAGTGCTCTCCAGCGCCATAGAAAGTCATAAGGGCATAGCTGACATGGGCTGACCAAAAAAAAAAAGGTGTGGGCATGTCTCCCAGAGTCCATGCATCTCCTGTTGTAGCTACATGAGCACTGGATTGGCCATACTGAGTCAGAAGAGAAACCTGGCCAGGTGACTATACCATCAGGCTTCTGTTAGCCACCTATCAGAAATCCCTTCACTAATTAAAGGAATGTGAACACAGTGGCCTTCAGATTCCCTGCTGGTCCCTGTGAAACTGGAGATGCTGTGAGAACCCAGGCATGAGGTCCAGTAGCCTGCCACCCTCTGGCAAGATGACCAATAATATGACAATTCCCTACTGATCTACCACCTAAGCCCTTGGAGAGGGGAGAGGAAGAAAAGAGGGAGGAGAGAGATTGGAAGGGATTTAGGAGATTTATCTGGGGAAAGGAAAGATTAGAGGGATTTATGGAGACCCAGCCAAAGGAAAGCTCAACAAGTTAACCCCTAAAGTCCTCCCCGGAGAGTGCATGGATGGCCACCTGAGACCAGTCAAGCACAATTACCGAATGCTCAGTTGTCCAGCTTAAACCACAAAGTGAGGCTCGAGACCCAACCCTCTTTAGGCACTCTGGGAAGAAGCTCTAGCCCAGAATTTGCCTCCCAGATCCCACTAAGCTAGAACATAAGAATGTCAGAGCCAGGAACCCCCAGTTACTTCCCCATCCTGCAGCACTATCTGCACTCTCCTGGGGCACAGTAGGCGCTTCTTAACCAGCTTCCCCACTTTGGATCTCTGGCCTAAAAGTCAGTGTCCATCACAGCAAAGAGGAGAGGAATCTCTCCTCTGCTCAAGGCCACTCAATGTTCCCTGGAGCAAAAGCTAACAAGTCACCCACAAGTCAGTTCTTTACTACCCTTCCTCTTCCCCTCTGACTTCTCTCTCCAAGCCTTAGCTGAACTGCAACCATCACAGTTTCACTTTGTCATCTCTGTTCAATTTGTCTAGAACATAGCAGGTATTCCAAAGATAACCTTAGATGTGTAAACCAAATTGATATCATACCTCCAAACTCACAGCAAATACTGCAGCTGCTAAGCCTCCCAGAGAAACGTGCCTCCTCCCTTTCTAGTCTTTCAGATGCTCTGCACAGATGCACTGACCTCGAAAGCAGTAGTGTAACCAGCAGTGCTAATATGCAAACCTCCCAAGTAGCTTTGCATTCTTTCGATGCAAGAAAACCCCCATCCGGCCCCCTAGCGCCCCATTCCCACCAAAAGAAAAGAGAAATCTACAGTCCCATCTAGGGTTTCAGAGAACTCAATCACTTTTGGCCTCAACAGGCATATTTAGTGATCAGTTTCAGCAGGGTGTGGATGGGACAGGTGGGAAAGATGGTTCCTGCCCCCTATAGAAATATTCAGTTATCCCGCTCCTAAAACAGCACCCAGTGGCCACTTGATGAATGAAATAGGCCCTTTGCCACTCCCTCTATTCGGGATAAGCATCTGGGCTGGGCTGTTTCATTCACTGCTTGAATGGTCATAAAAATATCCCTCATAGCCATCGAGCCTGGTGGCTCATGCCTTTAATCCCAGCACCTAGGAGGCAGAGGCAGACAGATCTCTGTGAGTTCAAGGCCAGCCTAGTATACAACTGTAGTCCAGGACAGCCAAAGACCTTGCCAAAGGAAAAAAAGTCCCTCCTTGGGGCTGATGGCTCAGGGTTCGTACAGACTTTGATACACATGTCTGAGGACCTATGTTTGATCCCCAGCACCCATGGAAAAGCTGAGCTTTATGGTGTTATAACACCATGCTGTAGAGACAGCCAAATATCTGGGCTCTCTGGCCAGCTAACCTAGCCAGTAAACTCCAGGCCAGTGAAAAACCCTGTCTCAAAAACCAGGATCCAAGGTTTACCTCCAAATGCATGCACAATATGTGTTCACTCATCTGCAAGCGCTTGCGCGCGCGCGCGCGCGCGCGCGCACACACACACACAAACACACAAACACACACACTTACTTAAATAGAAATGAGGTGCACCTAGTCACACAAGGCAAACTCCAAGGAGCGACAAAAATGCCTTCCAGATACAAGTGAACCACAAAATATTGGGTTGTCAGGGCATTTGAAAACCTCCCCTACTCTTCTCTGAATGGTAGATGTGAAGTTTCTGGGGTTTTGTTTGTTTGTTTGTTTGTTTGTTTCAGAAGGTGGTTAAAGGAGATGTGGCTGGGGAAATGGCTCAGTCAGTAAAGTGTTTGCCTCACAAACATGAGGACCTGAGTCCAATTCCCAGAACCCACATTTAAAAAAAAAAAAATTTAAATAATAAAAATAAAATGCTAGGCATGGTAGCATGCACTTGGAAGCCAGCTAGAGAAGCAGAGGCAATCCACAGGCTGGTCCCTAGGACTTGCTGCCCAGACAGCCTAGCCTACTTAGTGAGTTCCAGGCCAATGGAAGACCCTATCTCAAAGGGGAGAGGGGGTTCAGCCCTGAGGAAAAACAGCCAAGATTGTTCTCTACACACCTACATGCAATATACACATATACATGCACCTGCACACAGACACACATAAACAGGGACCCACACACCAGCCAAGATGCCTGTAAAAGCCTAGCAAATGCGCCAACAGAAATGTTTACCATTCCTAATTTGCTGTTAACACAACATTTATGTGCTCTGTGTGCCAAGGATCTGAAAACATGTTGTTGATTAATAAACAGTAATTAAGTCTCACCACCTCAGTCAGAGATACAGTTAGGTTCTGGGATCCTCCTTTGCAGGATACTAAAATGAAGCACATAGGTTGAGTGTATTTCCTGGGACCTGACTTGAAGGTGCCTTAGACACACCCATGCCTGCTCCTGACCCCCCTCAATCTCTTCTTCCACCCTCCTGATCCAGTCATCTCTCCCTGGGCCCCTATTCTGCACGTCCCTTTAAGCACACTGACAAAATGGTTTGACTCTCTGCTTCTAACATGAAACCTTCTAGCCTAGAAGGAAAACTACTGGCTAAGATTGCCAAATACAAGATTACAAAGCCTGGCAACTGACTCTTCCTCTGGGAGTGTTGTTTGTTTGTTTGTTTATTTTCTTCCAAAAGCACCAGTTTCTGGCAGGGATTTTCTGCCTTAGGATCTTGAAGCTGTTTGGTGAAGGTGTGGGGACCAGTATACTCGAGCTACACAGATCTTTGGGCACAGAGTCCAATTACTGTCATCAACACCTCTAGTTCCTCCTAGACTTCATTACAAATAAGAGAAAAGTCCAGATTTAAAACCGACACAGAAGGAACAGAAAGTAACATCTACAGTAAGATTCAGACCGAGATCACTAGACTTGGCCCAGAGTGAGCCAAACATTCTCAACTTGGGACCACTTCTAGCAAGGTCAGGGAAATGGTATACTGGTAATAATCTAAGAACTTTGAAATCTTTGCACATTTAGACAGCAGATTGTTCCTAATTGTGGCTTATGTATATCCTTATTAAAACTGGCTTTCCATACACTAAAATGTTTTTTAAAATTATCTGTAGTCCTGACATGTAACCCAGGCCACACATAGTAGGTAAGAACCTACCACTTTGCTATATCTCCTACTTCTCATGTTAAATGATCATTTTTAGACTATAAAGTAGCTCAACAGCATTGAGGATCATGAAGTGCTGCTCATTCTGGAACTGGAAAGATGTCTGGGTCAGTCTGCCACAGGAGCATGAGGAACTGAATTGGTATTCCCATCACCCACATAAAAGCTGGCCATGGCATCGCTCATGTGTAATCCCAGCACAGTGGGTCCCTGAAGCTCATCAGCCAGCCACTCTAGCCAAACAGATAGGCCCCAGGTTCCTTGTGAGACCCCAATTCAAAAAGTAAGGCAGAGAGCAAAGGAGGGAGACAGGCAGTGGTGACCTCTGACCTCTGACCTCCACATGCTCCCATACATGTACACATGCCTCCTCTGCCTAGCTCTATTCTCTCCATCACTTAGTAGTTAGCTAGTTAGCTCACAGCCTCTCTGCCGTCCCATTCCTCATCTAAAAACTATGGGTTAATGGCATAAATTTAGTATGTCAGGTAGATGGGTTAATACATACAAGGAACATAGAATAAATGCCAATACTATTATGTCATTCAACTATTTTTATCTTGATCATTTTATTTCTAGTCCCATCCTAGGTACCCTGCCAGCATTACACCAGGGAGTTTCTGAATTCTTTTCAGACAAATGGTACCCTAGAAAAGATCCAGCTCACAGGATCACAGCTCAAGTCCATGAAGCTGTTCTGCCTGAGCTCAGGTCAGCATGAAGGCCAAGCTCCATCCTTTCCAGAAATGGAAGCCTCTCCAGTCAACCCAAACAGCATGTTACACAGCACAATCTGCTCAAAGCCGGCTCCTGAGCTCAGCAGCCTGGCCACTGCAGAGGTGCAGGTACAGTGCTGGGGCTTTGCCAATGAGGAGAGTCTATGAAGGGAGGTTGTATCCACCTGCCTTAAGGCTGCAGGCAAAGGGGCCCTTCAGGCAGGCAAAAGACATAGAAGGGGTTCACACTTGAGGGTATTCCTCAATCTCCTCACCTGCAGCCATATGCCAGGTTCCTGATTGACAACCAAAAGGTACAGGTCTGGTTTCCTGCTAACTTGTGCATCTCAGATGACACATCAGTGACAAATTTTAAAAGTTTGGACCAGAAGTAACCTCTTAGTCAGGAACCCCCTCTACTGAAAAGCTAAGAGCCCTCTTGTTTTACTTCCACAAAGACAGTAAGTAGGTGCACAGAGATGCCTTGCCTGGTACCCAGCAGCCACAGCAGGGAAACCCTATTTAGAGCTCAGCACACTGCACAGGTCTAGAGATCTGGGAGCACCGCTGAGAAAGCCACCCTCCAACTTCTCTCTGGGGGACCCAATGCAGATGGGGTGAAGGAGTGGAGGAAAATAATTACCAAAATTTAGCTGTGGGACTCTGCACTTAGAGCAGGTTTGAAAAACAGGGTCCTGGAAAGGCAAAGCAAGTGCAGAAATTAGAAGGTTGAGAAGGCAGAAGGAAAGAAAAGCACCCAGCAACACAGGTATGCCCAGATATGCCAGGGAATCACCTCCTCTTTTTCCCGTATCAGCTACATCCCCTAAACCCCAGGAAACTGCTCATTTCACGAAGCACGTGCGAGACTGTATCTTCATGGACTGATACTGATCAAAACCAGAAACTGATCAAGTCGGGGAAGAAAATAACTTGAACTTCAGACTCATTCAGCAGCGCTGAATTCTTTCACAGCCCCAGTACCTAGCTGAAGCACTTCAAAACAAAACAAAACCAACTCATACGCAGGAAGGGAATTGCAGCTGTACTGAGTGGCACATGTTCAGAGCTCTGATGACACACACTTTTGATTATTTCTGCTTTCTTGACATGTAACCATCAAGCATGAGCCTTAGAGAGAACCGCCCCTAAAGACTCACTAACTGACCCTCCTCCCACTCGGACATGCACCCCAGCGCGTGCAGTTGACCCTACGTGAAATGTACATACTGATGAAGCTCTGCCCACACTATCACGCTGACTACTGCGAAATTCTTCCCTCCCATCATCCTGAGGCCATCCAAAGTCTTGCCTACATCTAGTACGCGCATATGTCAATTTCATAGGAATATATGATGTAAGGGTAGGACCAAAAGCTTAATTTCCTCGTGACCAGTTTCGTCGACCCAGTGTGTCTATACACACGATGAGTAAGTGCACGCAGCCAGCGATCAGCGAGATCCACCATGCTCAGCCCACAGTCACGCGTGGGGAGAAAATCAGTGGAGGGCGGTGGTGGCAAGGGAAATGGAAAGCCGCCCGCCCGCGTGGGCTGTTCTCTGCGCGCCCTGCGCTCCCCTCCCCCGCTCAGGAGAGGTGTCAACCGTGGGCGCAGACCCACGCGGTGGACTCGCGGACGGTCTCCATAAGAGCGGACTATGGGACAATGAGGACGCATCGATCAGCCAATTTCTGCCGCGGTGGCGGTGGCGACAGTAGCAGCAAGAGCCGCCGATGCAGCTGCTGTCACGGATGCCACTTCCACCCGCTGCTCCCCAGCACCCACTTACGTTCCGAGGGTCTCCTTGAACTCGAAGATCTTCTTGATGTCTTCCGCTTGCTTTTTCCAGGAGGAGCTGCTCTCGCCGTTCTCCCGGGCCATGGCAGACTATTGCTGTAGGGCGGCCGGGGATTGCGCTGGGGAAGGGGCGCCGGAGGCGCGGCGCGGGCACCGGGGGATGCCGGACGCGGGGATGAGGAGCAGGAGAATGCGGAGCGCCGGGAGGCTTGGGCTGCCGCAGAGCTTCCTCTTCGGCAGTTTCCTCTTTCGCCTTGGCTGCTGCCACCGCGGTCCCTCCCTGGCTCTAATTTCTACTGCTCTCCGGCACAGACTTCCTGCCTCTGCCGCCGCCTGCCAGCCTCACTTTCTGCTACTTTCTTGCCTGGCTCCTGCTCCCTCCCCGCCGCCCGCCCCACTCCCCCAGCCCGCCTCCTCCCGCGGGCTCCCCGCCCTCCCAGTGCACCCGGCAGCCTCCCCGCCTCCCGCGAGGCGGCCTTCGGGGATGTCCCGCTCCCCTTCCCCTCCCCCGGAGCGCCGTGCCTTGGGCGACGGGGTGCAGCGCTTGACCACGGAGCCACGCACGCTCCCGGGCCGTCCGCGCACCCTGGGTCCCCGGGCGAGGACGGGTGGGAGAACCCAGCAGGTGCAGGGCGCTGGAACGCGCGGGGGAGCCCTAGCCTTTAGGGAGCTTTATTATGAAGTCAAGGCTGGGGGCGCCCGGGCTTTCCCTCTTCGAGCAGGAGGGGGCGCCTCTGCTTGCCGCTCGGAAGCTCTAGGCAAGGTGGGGGTGCGCGGCTCACGGATTCGGGGCGTCCAGGGCGGGGCGCCTTCGCACACCCAAGAGCTGGTGGCCCAAGCCTGCTGTGCTGGAGGGCGGGTGGGGGCTTGTTGTGAAGGCAATGGGCGGCGGCCTGGATGGAGCCATCGGCGGGCGGGCGGGCGGGCGTTGACTCCTGGCCCCAGCTTGGTCCCAGCAGGCGCTCCGGGAGCTCGGCAGTCTCCTCCCGACGCGGCTGCTGGAGCTAATTCGCATTGCACCAAAATCGGTTTCAGGACAATTTTGGAGCGGCTATAGGGAGCCCCTGGGTATACCGGACAGGCACGCCTAAGGAGGGCCAATCACCGCCTGGTGGTCCCTTTTGGAGCAAAACTCCTAGGGTTAATTGGCTGCCAAGTGATGGGTGGATTCAGGACATGGTGGCTGACCTGGCCAGGGACTGGAGTGACTGGACTGACTAGTGTTTGAACCCTTCCGATTTGCTCTTTCTCACTTTGCTCCTGATGCTCTGAGGCTGTGGCCAAAATACAGAGATTCTATGGAAAGGTAACGTCGGGTGCCTTTCCCTACTGCCTTCCCCCACCAGCATACCCCGCAGGTGGCTTACTTAGAAGGTTAAGGTAGAGGCAGAGAAACAATTTCCTCAGGCCTCTGGTCGCCAGAGTGAACTTTGACCTGCCCACTCGTTCTAGGTAATTCACTTGTTAGAGGACAGCAGGCAGGGTTTCCAGTTGGGAACTACCTTTTGATAGGAAATTTTAAGTTTTCTTTGTAGCAAGACTTCCTCTCCCTTAGGGCTGCTCAGCTGAATTGAGTAAACAGCCCTGTCTCTTGACTGGGGACACCTGTCCCATTTTCCCAGGACCGTTCCAATTTGAGAGGGGGGAGGAGGAGGTGTGAATCTGCTTTCAGAAAAAGAAATCTTCCCCCCAGCACCTCCATGTTGGTTCTGACTGGCCAGGGGCTCTTCCTGGAAGCCCTTTGGGGACCCCTGAGGAGATTAGAAGACAAACCCATCTATCCCTGGTTTCTCAGTGTGTTTTCCGTTTAGCCTAAGTCCTGAAGCTGAGAACTGCAGAGAAGAGGGTTATAACCATTGGTTGTTTAGGAGTGTGACAACCGAGTCATGTGATCACCTTGTTAAATGTACTTACACAGGCCTAGATGCTGTACACACCCAGCCTGTGGGACACACACACACACACACACACTCACACACTCACCGGGGTGGGGCGTGGGGAGAAACAGCCTATTGCTCCTAGGACCATAATGAACAAAACATGAAATTAAATCAAGCACAAGACAAATGATGCAATCGAGAGGCACGGTAAACACAAGATACAAAAGGGTACTGTTGACATAATATAGCAAACTGACTTACAGTCAAGTTTTCTTTCATAAGCAGAAGAAATAATAGAATAAAAAAAAAATCAACCCCAGTAAATAGATAAGCCAGTAAGAGTCATTTATCATCAAACGTTATCTACCTAAGGACTGATATCTACAGTACTTCTAGGCACAGTACAGCGTTGTAGCTCTGTTTACACCACTGTTACCACAGACACATGAGTAATGGGTCACACTGATGTTATGACTGGCTAAGAGGTCATGGGGCCATAGGAACTTTGCAGCTCCATTATAATCTTAAGGGATTAATCTCAGAATGCCATTATGCCTACATGACTCTGCTGTTAAAAACCCAGAAGAAAACCTACAAACAATACCTGGGGGAAGGGAGAACTAAGAAACCTCTCTCAAAAATGGAGACATGCCCAGAGTCAAAAGCATACAGCATCCCCTCCAATAAGAACTGTCTGGCATCTGACTGCATAAAAGCTACGAAATATAGACAAGCCCAGGTCAACAGAATCCAGCTGACACTGTCCCTTCTGGGTTGTTTCCTTTCTCCTCCGGCTCCCTCTCTTTCTGTTTGATCAAAACATTCAATTTCACAGGGACCATAAAAGTATAAGAAAAGCAGAGATAAGGACCTGGGAGATGGTTCAGTAGGTAAAGTACTTGCCTTGCACATGTGAGGACCTAAGTTTGATCCCCTAAATCCTGGTGGGTTTTGGTTTGTATTGTTTGTTGTTTTTGGTTTTGTTTTTAGTAGTAGTAGTAGTAGTAATAATGAAAAGCCAGCTGTGGTGGCAAACACTTGTATCCCAAGGCTAGGAAGGTGGAGATAAAAGGATCCTGGAGCACGGTGCCCAACCAAACAGCCAGCCTAGCCTACTTGATGAGTTCTAGGCCAGTAAGCGATCATTAAAAATAATACTAATAAATGAAGTGGACAGTCAATGAGAGTGTCAGCTAAGGTCGTCCTTTATCCTACACACACACACACACACACACACAGAGTCATGCCCTTTCCCTTATCAGGCTACACAAAGCTCCTTCAGAGCAAGTCCTGTGACATTCCCACTACTGCAGACATTCTCAGGTTGGCTCTCAGTAATGTACACATTGTGACTGTATGATAAAGGAATGTTGCGTGAATAAAGGAATGGCGCTGACTATTTGATACTTACTGTGCTGGTGGCAATGCTGTGAAGGAGCTTGCTTTTGTGTCCAAACTCCATAATGATGGTGGTTCATTGATAAAAAGCTATTTTCATCTGGAGTAGATACTTGAGGGGGGAAAAATAGCTTTTTAATAGAGAGCTGGAAAATCGCACTCAGAAGCACAGATCCAGTGGCCCATAGAAAATGGGAAAGCCAAAGACACATTCATTTGGGCTGTATTATTTTCATTTCTCCCTCACCAGATGCCATGTAAAATAAACAAAAACTCTTGTTCCTGGAAAGAGCAATTAAACATCAAGTCTTCTGTCCCTTAAGAATGCTTCAGGGGCTGGAGAGATGGCTCAGCTGTCAAGAGCACTGGCTGCTCCTCCAGAGGACAAGGGTTTGATTCCCAGCTCCCACATGGTGGCTCACAGCTATGTATAACTCCAGTCCTGGGGGAATGATGCCCTCTTCTGGCCCCTGTGGGCACTGCATGCATGTGGTACACACGTGTAGAAGCAAACTCCCATATACATAAAGTTTTTAAAAATTTTTAAAAAAATTAAAGAATACTTCAACTTTAACCTTGTAAACATCATAATTCTATTTATTGGAAGGTCTGTCCTTAGACTCTCCTCTAAAGTAGATGCCCATCCCTTCCTGCTTGCCACGTTTTCTGGCTGAAGAGCTGATAGCTGCCAATCTCTCCGTGTTTCATCCCTAAGTCTCTTTTCAATAAACTCCAGCCTGTCAATCAACAGATGTTAGCTATTTCACAACTCTATTCCAAAAAGTTTTGGCAGGTTTTCTGGATTATTAAGGCTTGAGTTCTGCTATAGTCTGAATGGTAAAGGTCCTTTGAGGATGCATGTTTTAAAAAGCCTTGGTTCCTACTATGGCATTACTGAGAGGGAGTTGAACCTTTGAGAGGTAGGGCCTGCCTAATGTGAGCTCTATGGGTCATGGAGATGTGACCCTGAAGAAAAACGTGGGATACATGTCTCTTCTTCCTACCTCTTAATCAGAGGCGAGTGATTTTAATCTATCACAATACTTCTGACATAGTATGTGCCCAAGGCCAAAGGGGGGCTGACACGCACAACTGTGATTCAAATAAACCTTTTATTTCTAGACGGTTATCATGTTATTGTTGTGGGCTTTTCTTTTCCTTTCTTTGTTTGTTGTTACATGGGTTGTTTTTGATTGGTTGGTTTGTTTTGGGTTATTTTGTTTTTTTGGTTTGGTGTGTGTGTGTGTGTGTGTGTGTGTGTGTGTGTGTGTGTTCTGGAGACTGAAGCCAGAGCTTCACAAGTGCCAAGCACCTGCCTTACCACTGAGCTCCACCCTTGGCACACCTGGCATTTGATGGAACCATGACTAACACAAGTTCAAAGTCTTTATATTTCCTTAAATTCCTTAACATTTGTTTACTTAAAGAGCTCAAGGAAAAGGTGTTTTAATGACCCATCATTAAAGGGTTACTAATTTTACATCCAGAAACTCTTTCCAGCTAACCCACAATTTATATGACCCAGGTAGGGTACTGAGCAAATGGATGAGAGAGCCTTCGATATCTAAAGCAAATGTGCAGATTAAATTTGAATGTTGCTAAATTACCTCTCTTCAGACTATTATACTAACATGATAAGACAGTCCAGCAAGCAGGGATGGTGGAAAGAACCAGCAATTCAGCAATGAGGTCCAAGTCCCAGGGATCCCAGTGATTTGGGCATATACTTGGGTGTAATTTAAAAACCGTTGGTAGACAGGCCAGTGGTACATCAACTAGATAGATGATTTTTAGAACACCCAAATCAATTCAGGTTTTCATATGATGACAGGCTTATCCATGGTACTATTTACTTTATCTCTGAAAATGTAGCAAGTTTTGTTTAGTTTTTTGTTGTTATTGTTGGTTTTTGGTTTTCTTGGGGTTTTTTTGTTTTGTTTTGTTTTGTTTTGCCTAAAAATGTATTAATCAGAGGCTAAAGAGATGGCTCAGCAGTGAAAAGCACTCACTGCTCTTGCAGAGATCCTGGGCTCATTCCTAATGCCTACTTGGCAGCTCACAGCCACCCATAACTCCAGTCCCAGGGGATCCCATGACTGTTCTCACCACTGCAAATAGCAGATACACATAGTCACAGGCATACATACAGGCCACACACTCATACATAAAGATAAATCCAAAATTTTGAAGGGGTGGAGGGTAGAGCGCTTGGCTCTCATATGTAAGACCCTGGGGTTGATCCTAGCCTGGGGGGGGGAAAGGCCAAGACGAATAAAACAAAAATATATAAATGGTCAATACCAAGATGTCCGAATAAAATTAACTTATCTGCAAAGAGATACTTGAGCTTTCTTTTAAAAAAATAGTTCACATGAATTATGAAGATATAAATCTGTATTTCTATATTCATATTTATATATCACCCTGTTGCAGACTTTTCCTTTTCTATTCATTATGACTGAGCTGTAACCCCAGCTTTCTTCTTACTACTTTTAAAAACGTGTTTTGATCTATTTTATTTGTGTGACTGTTTGCCCACATGTGTGTATGTGTACCACATTCATGCCTGGTGCCTTCCCAAGGTTGGCAGAGGGTGTCGGCTCCCCTGGAACTGGACTTACAGAAGATTGTGAGCCACTAATCTGTGCTGGAAATCAAAGCTGGGTCCCCTGGAAGAGCAGCCAGTGTCAACCACTAGGCAGTTTCAGGGACTCCTTACTTTTAGGGGAAGGTTGCTTTTTGTTGTGGGAGGTTGTTTGTTTGTTTTGGGTTTGTTTGTTTGTTTGTCTCAAGACAGGGTTTCTTTGTACAACCTTGGCTGTCTGTCCTGGAACTCTAGAGATCCACCTGCCTCTGCCTCCCAAGTGCTGGGATCAAAGGTGTGCACCAGCACCACCCTGCTCTTACTTTGCAGATTATCTGGCTCAACTTCCCCAGTAGTTGAGATTACAGGCCATCACTCTGGGATCCCAAGGGCCAGCCTAACCAAACTGGTGAGCACTCCATGTTTAATGAGAGACTCAATCTCAAAAACTAAGGTGAAGAGAAACTAAGGAAGGCACCAGACATCAGCCTCTGGAGTTCCATATACACACAAACATGCATATGCACAGTGCACATATGCATACCTGCACACACACCACAACAATATATGAATAAAATAAAGTCCCCAAGGAAGGGACTTGTAATACAGGAATTCCACACTAGTAGCTGACAGCTGTTGGGATCTGCCACAAGCCTTGGTCTAAATGCTTCTCCTGCCTTCAGTTCCTTTATCCCCATGTCGAATTTTATTCTACAGAGGAAGCACCCAAGACTTGGTAAAGGTAAGTCACATGTCCCAGGTCATATAGCATGAGTGAAGGAAACCCACATAGCCTGCTTCAGAGTCCTACTCACAACTGGTACGTCACAGAGCCTCTGCCAGTATGTAGCATATAAAAATACTTTAAAAAGAAAAAACATAGAAAAGAGAGAATCTATAGGTCAAAACCAAACTAAGATTATTACATCTCCAGGGGTGTATTTTTACTATTCCAGCCTCTTTCCTGGTTTCTTTTTTTCTCTTTCTTTCTTTCTTTAACCATAAGGGACTTTTAAATGAACACAGGCTCTTGGGTATTTACATAGAAGACATTATCCTGTGTCTGTGTGCCTTAGGTCTGAGAAAAGTGCACATTCCCTATCTCCCAGATGTGCATTTTGCTTCTTCCGCTGACTGACACTGA
This sequence comes from Rhynchomys soricoides, assembly GCA_019843965.1. Lineage (NCBI taxonomy): Eukaryota > Metazoa > Chordata > Mammalia > Rodentia > Muridae > Rhynchomys > Rhynchomys soricoides. The sequence continues at coordinate 981,209 of JADRCH010000074.1, read as the reverse complement.
GACACTGTCTTGTCAGTCCGTGTTAGAATTAAGAGTCTATTCTTAACAATGAAATGCATTTGTCAGTATGCAGAGACCTGTTGTGTGAAGCAAGGAAACACTAACTGTGCTGCCTCTCACAGACGGAAGCAGGCCTAAGAAATGGGTTCGCCCCCCCCCCCCCCCCGTTATCTACCCTGATGTCAAGTTTACTTCATCTGCTACAGACGCTGAGAATCGTATCCAGTTACTCTGTGTGTGTGTGTGTGTGTGTGTGTGTGTGTTGTATGTGTATGTTCATATATGGCCACACATATGTGTAGGCACACATTCATAAGTATATGTGCTTATGGAGGCCAGGAGGTTAATATCTAGTGTATTCCTCAAACATTCTCCATTTTATTTGTGTTTGTTATTTTATATTTTTATTTATGTGTCTGTGTGACTCTGTACCAGGTGTACTGGTTCCTGAGGCAGCCAACAAGAGGACAGACCCTCAGGAGCTAGAGTTATGGGCAGTTCCGAGATGCCCAGTGTGGGCATTGAGAACTCATCTTGGGGCTTCTTTAGAAGAACAGCAAGGGCTCTTAGCCACCCAGCCAACTCTTAGGTATCTCCACCTCATTTTTTGAGGTGGGATCTCTCACTGAAACTGAAGCTCATGTGTGTGCTAAACTGGCTGGCCAGCAAGCTCCAGAGATGTTCCTGTTCTCCCCCACTCCCCGACCCCTGCTTCCCACACTGGTATGGGGACAGGTATGTGACCACCCAGGGCTGGGGATCTGACCTTAGGTTTGCACAGCTCGCATGTTATGAACTAAGCCACCTCTCTAGCCGATATTAGGACTTTAATAGTATATTCCAAATTGCTGAGGAAGATAGGTTTGATAACCTATATGATACACTGAAAATGAAAGATATTTAACAATGTTTCCTTTTATAATATGCAAAATCACTTTAAAATAAGGAAAAAATCTATATAGTCATCTACGTAAGAATTATCATCCGATCCATAGTCTCAGTTGTGTCTTCTTCCCTTTTTTCTTTCTTTTTCCCTCTTTATTTTGTAAGCAGAGCTAGGCTTGAACAACTACTAGAGACTTTATTTTTGGTTAGTTGGTTGGTTGGTTGGTTGGGTTTTGGAGACAAATAGCCCTGGCTATCCTGGTTGTAGACCAGGCTAGCCTTGAACTCAGATCCGCCTGCCTCTGCCTTCTGAGTGCAGGGATTAAAGGTGTGCACCACCACACATGGCTCAGTGGAGACTTTAAAAAGTTTTCCCTTGGAAAGCCCATCTCTCCCATCTTTTAAAAAACCTTTTCCTATTTAAAAACTAAACCATAAGTATTAGAAGAAAGTATGATTTTAAGATTTTTTTCTTTCTTTTTTTTATTGGATATTTTCTTTATTTACATTTCATATGTTATCCCCCTTCCCCGTCCCCCCCTTCTATGAGGATGTTCCTCCACCCACCCACCCACTCCTGCCTCCCCGCCCTTGATTCCCCTACACTGGGGCATCTATCGAGCCTTCATAGGACCAAGGACCTCTCCTCTCATTGATGCCTGACAAGGCCATCCTCTGCTACATAAGCGGCTGGAGCCATGGCCCCTATGTGTACTCCTTGGCTGGTGGCTTAGTCCCTAGGAGCTCTGGGGGTCTGATTGGTTGACACGGTTGTTGTTGCAACCCCTTCTGCTCCTACAGTCCTTTCTCTAACAACCCCCGTTGGGGACCCCACGCTCAGACCAATGGTTGGCAGTGAGCATCCACCTCTGTATTTGTCAGGCTCTAGCAGAGCCTCTCAGGAGACAGCTATATCAAGCTCCTTTCAGCAAGCATTTATTGGCATCCACAATAGTGTTGGGTTTTGGTAACTGTATATGGGATGAATCCGTAGGTGGGACAGTCTCTGGATGGCCTTTCCTTTGGTCTCTGCTCTATACTTTGTCTCCATATTTCCTCCCTTGAGTATTTTGTTCCCCTTTCTATGAAGGACTGAAGCACCCACACTTTGGTCTTCCCTCTTCTTGAGCTTCATGTGGTCTGTGAATTGTATCTTGGGTATTCGGAGCTTTGGGGCTATCACTTATCAGTGAATGCATACCATGTGTGTTCTTTTGTGATTGGGTTACCTCAGTCAGGATGATATTTTCTAGTTCCATCCATTTGCCTAAGAATTTCATGAATTCATCATTTTTAATAGCTGAGTAGTATTCCATTGTGTAAATGTACCACATTTTCTGTATCCATTCCTCTGTTAAAAGACATCTGGATTCTTTCCAGCTTCTGGCTATTATAAATAAGGCTGCTATGAACATAGTGGAGCATGTGTCCTTGTTATATGTTGGAGCATCTTTTGGGTATATGCCTAGGAGTGATATAGCTGGGTCCTCAGGTAATACTATGTCCATTTTTCTGAGGAACCACCAGACTGATTTCCTGAGTGGTTGTACCAGCTTGCAATCAAGTAGTTGAAATATATAGATAATAATGTTGAATCAAGAAAAAAACTAGCTTTAACAAATGACTTCCAAACTTTGGTAAATACTAGATTTTATCAAATTATAAAATCATCATATGTATTATCCTATATCTGGGGATTTAAGAACAATAAATTCTTTGCTAAGCCCTGGGTAACTGTTGCCTTTCTAACCAGCCATTCTATGCTGTTACTAAAGTTACAAGAAAACTTTCCCATGCCCCAGTTGATTGCATATTCTGTAATGCTCTATGCTTTGGTGTTCTTAGAAACCAGTCACAAGTTAGTCATAGAAGTTAGTTAGAACTGCTTTGTATAGTTCTCCACTTGGACCACAGACCTCTCTGGGAGTTGACACCTTACTTGGTGGAAAGAGACATTTATGTGAGTAACTGACATCATGGTTAGCTTGTTGGGACATGAATGTTAGGCAACTCAAGTGGCCCTGACATAATTGAATAACCCACCCAATGAGGACAGGGTAAGTGTCCTACAAAGACATGTTCCTAAGGAAGTCCCCTATCCCTAATTCCTGATTGGCAGGATAATTTGGCATAGATGTTCATGGATTTCAGGCTTAAAGGCTCTGTAGGATTCTGGCTCTAAGTCACAGTCAGCTTCCAAGCCTGGTTTGCGGCCCTGATCGATCAATCCTGGGGCAAATGCTCAATTACCTGTCCCTCTCTGGCTGAGATTAGTGTACATGTGGCTTGTGAGATGAGTTCTGAGTCCTAACAGTCTGCCCCAATTCCTTCTCCTCTTCTTCCTCCTCCTCTTCCTCCTCTTCCTCCTCCTCCTCCTCCCCCTTCTCTTCCTCCTCCTCCCCACTTTTTTGCAGGGTTGAGGATTCAATCAAGTTTTGCGCATGCCGGGCAAGCAAACATTCTACTATTGAGCTACATCGACAAAGCAGGGGCTATAAAGTACACCACTGGTGTGCAGGCCTCAGGAGTGTCCTTCAAGATTCCCGAGCCTCAGCTGCCCTGTGAAGCATCTGCAGCTTCAAATAGACACTATGTATAGAAAATGAGTGGAGTACAAATCTTACCCTGGAGATGTTTAAATCTAAAAGAGAAATAATACAGAGAAATAATAAAATGGATTTAGGCTCCAAGGTGGTCCATCTTGTCTTTGTCTTTATTGTCAACTTCATGGGGTTTAGAGTCACCATGGAAACCCATGTCTGTGATGCTGAGAAAAGTTTAACCAAGGAGGGAAGACTCCCTCAAGCGTGGGTACTGCTATTCCATGGATTGGGGTCCCAGACAGAATATAAAGGAAGAAACCAGCTGAGCACAAGCATCCATTTGTCTCTGCTCCCAGCTACAGATACAATGTGACCACCTGCCTCCCGGTCCTGCTGCCCTGCCTTCCTGCATCATGATGAACTGCATCCTCAGACTGTGAGACAAAGGAAACTTTCTTTCTTTCTTTCTTTCATTCATTCTTTCTTTCTTTTTCTTTTTTCTTTTTTTTTTTTAGTTTTTCCGAGACAGGGTTTCTCTGTATAGCCCTGGCTGTCCTGGAACTCACTCTGAAGACCAGGCTCTGCCTCCCGAGTGCTGGGATTAAAGGCGTGCACCACGCTGCCCAGCAGGAAACTGTTTATGATGCTTATTGTCCAGTGTTTTCTCACAGCAACAGGGAAAGTATCTAGTACAAACTGTGATGGAGATACACACCGAAATCAGTGCCAAGGGCAGCTGAAGAGTATCAATATCCAGCAGGCATCAGAAGTGAGTGTGCAGTAGAGATGCCTGGTCAAGACTGTCTGGAAGGACCAGGGAGAAGTTGCCAAGCAGACAAGGTAAGGTGTGGATTTAAAGATGGAAAAGCATGCAAAAACCACCAAACCAAGAATGGTGAAGTCATCAGAGCAATATAATATTTATCTCGATCCCAAAAGTACACTGGGTTATAATGACAAAGATTTCTTTCTCACATCTGTCATGAGTTGATCAGGAACCTGAGTACTATATGGTCTCAGACTCTACTAGCTGCTCTGGCAAAGGGAGTTCAATTTGGGTCTTGTATTAGTAATTAATTGATGTATCCCCAAAGTGACACATATCACTTCCACTTAGAAGTCATTAACTGACCATAGTAGCACAGCCACACCCAACACGTAGGAGCCAGAAAGTGGGATCCTATCATTTACCCAGAAGGTGGGGAGGTAGAAGACAGCCATCCCTTGGCATACTCCAGGGATCCGTTCATTGATCTTCTTCCTATCCCCAGGATACCAATGTCTGTGGATGCTGGCGTTCCTTCCGAAACAGTATTTGCATAAAATCTGCCTACTCCTCCCATACACTGTAAATCACCTCTAGTTGACTTACAGTACCTAACAAGATGTAAATGATGTGTAAATAGTTATGCACTACTAAGGGAATTATGGCAGGGAAGAAAGGTCTGTACGTGTTCAAGACAGACACAATTAAAAAAAAACAAAAGACAGAAAAAAAAAAAAACCAAACATTTTCCATTCACAATTGGTTGAATCTTCAGGTGCATGGACAGGGAGGGTTGAGTATATTTGGCAAACAGCACTAATGACCATCAAAAATACCACATTAGCCTCTGATTTCAGCAAGAGTGTGGTGTATGTTGGGTTAGAGAGCCTTGCAGGGGGATCCGCAGCCGATGAACCTAGACAAACTTAAAAGGTCTGTTGGATTTGTTTAGACTAACATGAAACTGTTAAGTGCTTTGATGAACGTAGCAATCAATGCTCTACACTGACTCTGTTACCAATAGGGAGTATAGGTCCCCCCAGTTGCTTTTCTGCCCTTGGTGTGATACAACCTTAACCTCAGTAAATACTGAATGTCTTTACATGGGTTCAGACCAGAGGCTTCAGAGAAAGCTACCACCATGAAGCTGCTTCATGGATTCCTACACTGGATGTCAGTAATGGATCTGAACGGCTAGCATTAACGGGTCTTCAAGTCTGAGTTGAAGTCCTGAGAAGGTGTGAATGACAGCCTAATAAGCCAGAGTTCTAGATGCAGTCTGCTACTGCAATGTCCCCACAGGTGATGCAGTCTCTCAGCAGTAGTTCATTCATGATCTCCATAGAGCAGTGCCTTAGCATCCTGTGGCTGGTGAGTGGGTTGAACGCTGCTGGTGAGTGACTTTGCAGAGAACCTGATGCAGGAAACTAGTCAGCAAGTAATTGGCTCCATCAGTCTGCCTAGTGAGAACTGTTTGTTCTTACAGGCTTTTGCCCTAGGGCTACAGGGATAAACAGCCTAGAGGGTACACTAGAGATGGGTTTTGTTTGTTTACTTTTTTCTTTTTAACATAACTTAGTCTGAAGAAAGGCATCACCCCACATCCCAGTGCCCTAAATACAGAGCAGAGCAGGGTGGTGTGCAGAATATAAAAACCAAGAGCTCCTTTGATATCACACGGTCTCTTTCCTTTAACCAGGAATAATGTATGGGCAGGATAGTGAGGTATTTCTGCAAAGCACTTTGGACTGCTCAGGAAAGGCAGACGGCAACATATGGTTTTAATAGTATGCATCTTTTTTTTTTTTTAATTAGCTGTCACATCTGGCTCCATTTGTGGGGGCAGGGATTAGGAGTTTTGTTTTCCATTTGGATTACAAAATAAATGATTTCAAAAGAAAAGCCATTCCCTGAATCACCACCTATAAGACTTGCAGTAGATGGGTGCATTTTATATTAGATGTAAACAATCTTGGAGTGTCACAAGACTCTTTTGTCCAGCAGGGGCTCTCTAGCTGGAGAAAAAACATTATACACACACACACACACACACACACACACATATCAATTAACAAGACCCTGCCAGTATAACATCCCCAGGAGTGCCTTGGTTCTGCAGACATCAGCCCTTTTAAATAAAGCCTATGTAATCTCTCACTGTTCTACATATACAGTTTAGTGGCAGGGTGATTGCCTAGCATGCCCACAAACATGGGTTCAACTTCCAACACGTATAGAATCTATAGTAGAAACATATGATAGTTTTCTACTTAAACCAACTTAGACTTGTCCATAAGATCAATATTTTTCTTTGGGGAGTGCTGGAAACAGAGCCCAGGGGCTCACATGTAGTAAGCGTGCACTCCAACATAGAGCTATACACACAGTTTTTTAGTAAATGTGAATGATGATGGGTGAGGGAAGAGGAGACCAGGTACGCTAGCTCACACTTGAGTCTCAGAACTAGATTAGGCAGAGAAAGGGGGATCATAGAAAGTCTGAGGCTAGCATGGCCCACTCGGGAGTTCCAGAACACTCTGGACTGCATAGCAAGACACTGTTACCTTAAAAACAAACAAACAAACAAACAAACAGAAAAAAGCAATATTTCCATTGATAGAGTGATTGCCTCCCATGCACACAGCTCCACAGCCCTGGGATGTAATTCCTGGCACCGCAAAACTAGGATGGTGGCACACACTGTAATTCCAGGGGAAAGTCAGAGTAGATGCTTCAAGTTTAAACTCACCTCAGCTAAAAAGTGAGTTTGGGGGTAGCAGGAGCCATAGGAGACTCTGTCTTAAGAAGGAGTGGGCTGACTGAGCTGCTGTGGTTTCCAGGTTTCCTACCTATTTCTAAACGCACATGAACAGGGAGGGAAAATAGTCATCCAAAATGGTACAGAGTCACAGCTCTGCTAAGAGCCTCCCAGCATTCCTGGTCTGGCTGCTTTTTCCAGAGTTCACCAATTGAGGCATCTGTGGAATTTACACCACTGACATAAGCAGTCTCTGGGAACCTCAGAGAATAACTCTGCTCCAGTGTAGGTGCTCTCTCTCCAATGCATTTTGGCACTTAAGCACTTAAGTTGGGAGGGATTCTTAAATCAGCACAGACAGGAGCCATCCTCTAAGCAAAGGCAACAGTGAAGAACTTGACCCAAATACTCCACGGCCCGTTAGCCTTCTTCTGCACTCTTCTTCTCTGGAGAACATGAGGCATCCAAATCTCAAACATCTCCCCGTCCCCTGAAGGTTAACAAAGCTATTTCCCGAGGAACCAGCCAGAAACAACACTAGAAGTGGGTTTATTTTTACCTCACACTTTGTCATCTATCATTACTGAAAAACTAAGAGACAGTTTTGGCTGAATATCCCGTGGAATATTCAACATCTCCATGCAGAGACTGGCCCTCCACCGGCCTGCATTTCTCTCTCTCATTTGCAGTGGTCCCTCTCCCTCTCTTGCCAAGGTTTCCCATTAGCAAGATGGTTTGGATTCAAAACAGGACCCTGTCTATCTTGGTCAGGCTCCAGAAAGATCCTGTGATGACATCAGAATGCAGCACCTGTGTCGTCATAGTTTCTTACATGGAAGTGTTTTTGTTCTGTTTTGTTTTTTCACATTTTTAGAATGTTTTTTGGGGGGTGGGGTGGAGCAGTGAACATGGTTGTGTGAGTGGGTGGTCAGAGGACAGCTCTTCAGGAGGCCGGTCTCTCCTCCTACTGAGACTTCTGGGGGTTGAACTTGGCTGATCAGGCTTGCATAGTGTGATGGTTTGTATATGCTTGGCCCAGGGAGTGGCACTATTAGAAGGTATGGCCTTGTTGGAGTAGGTGTGTCAATGTGGGTGTGGACTTTAAGACCCTCATCCTAGCTGCCTGGAAGTCAGTCTTCCACTAGCAGCCTTCAGATGAAGATGTAGAATTCTCAACTCCTCCTGCACCATGCCAGCCTGGATGCTGCCATGTTCCGGCCTTGATGATAATGGGCTGAACCTCTGAACCTGTAAGCCAGCCCCAATTAAATATTGTCCTTATAAGAGTTGTCTTGGTCATGGTGTCCACTCACAGCAGTAAAACCCTGACTAAGACACATAGTGACCCTTTTACTCATGGTGCTATCATACAGGCCTGAAACAAACCCTGCATGCCTTAGCTGATTTATATAACCGAAGGAACTGTAGACTGGGAAATACATTTCAGCTTTTTTTTTTTTCAAATTTCTTCGCTGCAGAGGCTAAGGAGAAAAGAAAATGTTTTAATGGAGAGTATTTTCTCTGGATTTAAGGATTTTTTTTTTTTTCTCTGAGGGAGAATCTTTTTACTGACTTCTAGAATGGAAATCATATTGCCCTCTGATGGGATGCTTTCTTGAACCATGAGATGCATTGGTGAAGCACGCGGGACTGACTCCCCGCACTCCCTACCCTACAACCCATTGCTCTTAGTTTCCAAAGTCGTCAGTTCAACTGGGCATTTATCGCTCCACGATTTCATCTTCTTTTCCAGCCAAGAAACTTTGATTGGAGCCTCTCAAGGCAAATCCAGAAGGCATAGACAGTTGTTGTATGTTCAGGTCCAAGCCTTGCCCTGGCCTTTTGACCAGTTTGCATATTTCATTTCGAGTTTCCTCCCGTTCCATATTCAACTTTGTAAGAAGCATCAAACTAGTACCTGCTCTTTTGAAACAAAGAAGTAGTCCTTCCAAGGTAGCTTTTGACAGGTAAGAAAACTGAAGCATCAGAATTTTCCCAGGGTCACAGGGGTAGACAATACAAACTATAGTGTAGTCTCAAGGAGAAATGGAGAGGTAAATGTCTCAACTTGATTGGGTCCCAGAGAACCCACGATGAAGATGACATTAGGCCCTTCTGTGAGGCTGGCTTAGGTGAGACTAGCATTTGAGTCAGTGGATTGAGTACCCCAAGGTGTGTGGGGTGTTACACAATCCACACTGAGCTCTGGATACAACACCAAGCTGAGGAAGGAGGACTCCCTTTCCACCTGCCCAGTTGTTTGATGTGGGAAGTTGATCTGCCCTTGGATCAGGACTTTTATCATCCATTCCTTGTTCTCAGGCCTTCTGACGTGGTCTGCAGCTACACTGTGGGCTCCTGGGTCTCAGCTCAGACAACAGATGATAGGACATCTCAGTCTTCATAACCACACAAGCCAGTTTCTTCTCACATCTCACGACATACTCACCATTGGTTCTGCCCTCTGACTTGGGCTACAGAGTCAATTCAGTACTTGCCATGCAAGTTTGAGGACCTGAGTTTAGATCCCCAGTAAGCACATGGACAGACTGTGTGATCATAACCCCAGCTGACTGTCAGGGCAGAGACAGGACAATACCTGAAGCTCACTGAGCAGCCAATCTATTAACTCTCACACACACACACACACACACACACACACACACACACACACACAATCTGACTTATACTACAGCTTTAAATGAAAACCAAGGGTTTCCATCCATGATTTTCAGAATCTGTACAAATCTCATCCGAAAATCTCTATAGCAAAACCTAGGTTTTGCACACAAATTCATACTAAATCCTTCTCACTATAGAAATACCTGGAAAGACGTTCCGGGCCTGTCTAAGTCACTATTTAGGACAGGGAATAGCACAGGAGCATAGCTCTGCAGGAGAGAAGCCTCTCCTGTTGTGCTACCAACGCTTGACTGGGACAAAAAGCTCTCCTATTGAAAAATGAGAGGAACACAACTAAGTTCTCAGCTCTTGTATGCTGGCCTCTCACACACTCATCGGAGCCAACATTGCTCAGGCTATCCCCCTAAGGGCGTCAAGTCACCCAGCAATTAAAACCCAAGATGCTGGGTTTGTGTAGTTGGGAGCTTGAGTCTTATTCAACACCCAACAGTAACACAGAAATCCACCACTGCTCTGCAATCTCTGAGCTTGCTCCAAGATGTCACTCGCATTTCCCAAGCACAAAGCCTCAGCTTTCTTCTTCCCGGGCCAGCATATTTAACGATAAGTAAACAATCCAGCCTTAGGATTCTCTCCCAAGCCCTCCCAAAGCGCCTAGAAGGTCAGTGCTGGGTTTTTCCCCTGGTGGTTTGGCTGACTCAGATCTCTCCTCTCTCCATGGTTGCCTTGAGGAGGCCGCAGTTCCAGGTTTTCTGGTTTCAAAATAAATTGGCAGGAATCTGAGGCGATGCCAATACCGCCCTCCTGCCCGCAGGCAACTGGGTCCCAGTGGGAGGTCTCTTAGCAACCGGGCTCAAATCAAATATTTGGGCGTCTGGACACATTCTGATTGCAATGAGATCGTGAACAAAAACTTCTCTCTTTCCTTCAACTTAGCTACTGAGCATTAGGAAAGGATGCTGAGTCCCTGCGCTGGCTCCCTACACTGGGTAAGCGTGACTCATGCGGCCATTCAATTAGAGCCGGTCCACACCATCGCAGTCCCAGACTGGCAGGCCACAGCTCCAGCGTCTATTTCTGGCTTCGTATATATCCTTAGACAAGAGGCTCTAACTTTTTGCTGCTGTTGCTGGGGCTGCTGCGCCTGCGTAAAGCTCAGAGTTTTAATTTGATCCTGTCAGGTCCTCTGCACGCAGCCCTTTCCGAAATTCAGATGTTCATAGGATCACAAGGGCAGCAAAGGCGAGTCCAATTCTGAAGGTGCCAGGAGGAAGGAGAGCTTCGGGTACTGTCTCCTCGTTCCAGCTACCGTGTCACATCCTTCCCTCCAGCTCTCCTGCAAGTGACAAATGGTAAATGAGTGGGCGAAGGGGGCAGACGGATGCCAGCCAAGACACTTCGTGTCTTTTATTTTCCAACCTCGAGTCCTAGCTTCACCCTATTCTTGTTTACTCCGGGAAAACTATCTGCGTGGAATCTGGTGTTGGTTGCTAACTGAAATAGGTATTTATTTTTTATGTACAGGGGAGGCTTTATTTCGGCTTTTGTCTATGAAATTGAGCTTTAAAAAAATCTAGTTTTTTAGCCTGACTGTGGTGCCATACACCTTTACTCCTAGCTCGGCAGAGGTAGAGGCAGGTAGATCTCTGTGAGTTCAAAGCCAGCCTGATCTACATAGTGAGTTTCAGGGCCGCCAGAGCTACATAGAGACCCTATCTCAAAAACAAAAACAAACAAAAAACCAAACAAAAATAAAACAACTAAACCAACAAAAAAATTTAGTGTTTTTTAAAATTTATTATTGGACAATTTTATACTTGTACACAATATATTCTGGTCACATTTGCCCTTTCACCTTTCTGAAATCTTAGTCTCTTGACCTCATGAGGGATGAGTGTGTGGCTCAGCCCACCCAATTCCATCCAATAGGCTCACCTGTGTGTGTATCATCGGTAATGAGCAGACCACTCCACTCCTGACCTGAGTTACTTGTGTGTGCCCAGATGTCCGACTTCTCCATTCAGCCCCAATGGCACTATCACGATACGGCCCTCACGCCTTGTGTGTGCTTACCCACTGGAGTGCATGAGCAGCCAAGTGCACACAGAGGACAAGGGTGAATGCCAGGTGCTTTCTCTGTCTTCTCCATCCTTTCTTTTGAGACAAGATCTCACTCTGGACCTGGACCTCTCCAATTTTGCCAGGCAGCTGGCCAGGAAGCCCCAGGTTCCTCTTGGTTTGACTTTCTAACTCAAGGGCTGCAGGCGTTATACCACACCTTCTCTGTGGCTTCTGAAGATCTAAACTCAGGTCCTCATGCTTCTGTGGCAAGTGCTTTACCCACTGAGCCATCTCCCCTGGCCTCCCTTGTCACCTTTTAAAAACACATTCCTATAGTCTTGGTGGCAAACATTGAAAAATTTCCAGTAAACACTCCATAAATTTAACTGACACTCAGACCACACAGAGGTGTCATTTCTTCTTTTGATAGTAATGAAACACCAGAAGGTATCCAGAAAGCAGAAAGGCCGTAAATGGGGTGCCACCTCTCCAAGGCTTTGTGGCCTCGGGCAGGTTAAATAATCCCTCCCAGCTGATTTCCTTCTCCAGAAAATGGAAGTGTTAGCATTCTCTCCACAGATGGGGTGTTTTTAGGCTATCAGGAAAGGAGTGACTGCCAAGCATCCAATATGGGGAAGCCAATCTGCCGTCTATCATAATTTCATGGCTTTCTCACCTGAAATACTGAGTCTTCGGGGGCATTGCAGCATTATAGAAAAGTATGCTTGACCTCTTTAAATGTTCTGATTACAACTCCTTAACGAAAAAGCTGCATAGACCTACAATGGGAATTGGCACCCCAGCTTTGGTGGTTGTGGGTAACCCAAGTTTACTAAATCAACCCTTGGTTTAAAACACACACACACACACACACACACACACACACACACACACACCACTTATGTTAAGGACAGAACTTTTGCTAAAATAATTCTGATTAGAAGAAATATTCAGGGTAAGGAAATATTTAGGGTAAAGGCCACATTAAATGAAAAACTAACCCAGAACCAGGTTAACACTGACCAACTTTACAAAATAATGAAAGTGAATAGGGCCCTCTGCGCAGCAGGTGATTTTAGTGACTTATCTTGAAGCCCATACTTTGTAGTATATTTTTTGTTTTTAAATAATATGTGTTTTGATTGAGTCCTTGGTTATCTTTACAAAGTAACTCTTCCCCTCAGCCCAAGCACACTGTGCAGATTCTCCTTATCAGGCATTTCCCAGGGTGGAAAAAAATGGGGGGGGGGACACACAAATTTTCCATAATTCTGGAATTTACCTTCTAGTTTGGGACATAGTCAATGAACACAACTCTTTTTTTGTTGTTTTTGTTTTTTTGTTTTGTTTTGTTTTGTTTTTCAAGACAGGGTTTCTCTGTATAGTCTTGGCTGTCCTGGAACTCACTCTGAAGACCAGGCTGGCCTCGAACTCAGAAATCCGCCTGCCTCTGCCTCCCAAGTACTGGGATTAAAAGCGTGCACCACCACTGCCTGGCTGAACATAACTCTTACTGTACTGCTTTACCCAAACAAAAAACAAAGGCTTTCACTTTCAAATTTCACAACCACGAAGATTAGTTGGTAGGGTTTAATGTGTGTGATAAAGGAGAAGAAGACAATTTGGCTAAGCCAGGCCAGTTGGAAATAAGAACTGGGATTTGAACCTAAGTTACTTTGTAGGTCTCCTTTGGCAACGACAGGATGAGTGATTAAGATCCAAGACAGCTTGCCAAGCTGGATGAAATATTTGTTTCATTTTCTTAAAAGCATCAGAGCCATAATGAAATAGTGAATAAACACCAGCCAAAATCAAGAAGACAAAATAAGAAGCAAGTTACTCCTGCTTGTGAACCTTTCAGCCTGAGGGATCAGTCAATCCCAAAGAAAAGCAAGTTGGACTTGAGCTATTCATTTGATAAGGGAATAAAAATTCCAAAGCCCAGGGACGAAGTTCAGGATCAAACCATTGCAAACTTGAAGCTAGGTCCTCGGGTTCGGAGACATTTATTTTACATTCATTTTTACATGCACTCCCCGCCCAGACCTGGCAATGAATCAGCTCCTGGGCTACCACAGGAATTCATGAGTGAATGAATCAGAAGATGAAGAGAGGCAAGTCTATGAAGTGTATATATCAGACTCCAGGAAGGTCTCAGCCAGACAAGGGGAAGGATCAGCAGCTGAACTGTAAGCACAAAGCAGAACGCAAACTAGAAAGAGCCTGTGGTGGTTTGAATACGCTTGGCCCAGGGGGTGGCACTATTAGGAGGTGTGACCTTGTTGGAGGAAGTGTGTCACTGTGGGGGTGGCTTTGAGACCCTCAGATGAAGATGTAGAACTCTCAGCTCCTCTTGTGCCATGCGTGCCTGGATGCTGTCATGCTCCCATGATGACAGACTGGCCATGTTTAGTCTACTACCTTCTCTCCTTGCTCTGGACTATACCCTCCCCAGTATCTACAATAAAAACCTTCTCCTCAACCATACCTGGGAGTGGTCATGTCCTCACTTTATACTCTAGTGTTGAACCCCCACTTTTATACAAAGACTAAGAGTTCAAAAAATGAGTTAGCAAGATAATCTCATTCAAACCAGCACAGTAGGCTGACTCCTGAGAAACAGTAAGACTTGTCATTTCTTTAACCCCCCCCCCAATGATACAGTATTTGTAGCAATATCTAAAACTACTTTTTTTTTTTTTTTTTTGCCAAAGGGATCTGGGGCTTAACTCAGTGGTAGTAGAATATTTGCTTGGGATATTCAAGGTCCTAGGTTCAATCCTCAACACTTCCCCCCCAAATTAATTTAGGATGAAAATAGACTTACATGAAACACACACACACACACACACACACACACACACACACA
>JADRCH010000074.1:926527-966584 GCA_019843965.1 Rhynchomys soricoides | reverse complement strand
AACAAAACCCAAAGCTTTTGGAACCTTGAAAAAGCTCAAGCCAAACTCTGGCGGTAATCTCTCACCATTCGGGAGGCCTGGACAAGGACTGCCTGTTTGACTGACAGCCTGGGCTCCATAGTAAGACGCTGACTTAAGGAAGGAGAGGAGGGAGAGGAGGAGAAAGAGGAACGGGAGGAGAAAGAGGACAAGAACAGGAGAGAAGAGGGCAAGCCGCCCTGTACTCAGCGGCAGCACCAAACTGCTTCTGAAAGGATTGGAAGTCTGCACAGAACACCAAGATCAAGTTCTCAGCACAAAGATGATTTATTTGCCCCGAAGGGATAAAGGACTGCCTCTGGGTAGAAAGGATACAGCTATGGCCCATAGGCAAATGGCGGTTTATAAAAGCAAAGGGGAAAGCCCTGTGTTAGGCTGAGTTAGTTTGTTTCCACTGGGCATGTTAATTAGAACAGCCCAAAGGGGGCTTTCGATTGCTGGGCTTCAATACTTTTCTAGCTGGACCTTGGTAATCAGCCTTAGGAGGAGGAAGTGGTCAAATAAGGGATGAGCTTTAGGAATGTAATCCAACAGTTTAGCAAAGCAGAGGGAAAGGAGAAAGGGCCAGGCCTGCTGAGCTTCGCTTGCCAAGCTCAGACCTACGGGAACCCTTCACTTTCTACACCTGAACAGACTTCCGAGGGTCTGTTACGTTTTATAACTTGGTATGATGCGGCAGGGGGGAGGGAGTACCTTAGTGGGCCCGCACCAAGGTGTCCCCCCATGGAATCGTGCCATTCAACAGGCCTAGGTTAAAGGAAGTTTATGGGGGGAAGGCAAGGGGGAAAATAGTAGTAGGCATAGTAGGCTTATAAGGTGGCTAAAACAGAGAAGCCGTGAGCAAGAGGGAGTTCAGGGTAGGAGAGAGGTGAGGAGGAATAGGCTCCAGCATGGACTTCGAAATGTCTAAAAGTCTTGGTGATACTCTGGGAGCCTGGAGGCCAGCCTCCACTTTGATAGGCTAATAGGCACTTCCGGTAGCAATAGGTCCATTCTGTCAGAAGGGAAATGGCTTCTTTTGGAAAATGGCAACCAGTTTTCACAAGTTCCTGAGGAACGCTGGCTTTTATCTAACTGCCAGAAATCCAGGTTGCGCCAGGGTGAGCTCGTTTCTGGATATTTGGAGTACCTTTGGAGTTTGGAGAACGGGAGCTTCCTTTGGACCTAACAGTAAGTAGCTCCAAACAACCTCTGGTTTGTTTGAATGTTCCTCCCCCTCCCCCAGAAGCCTGTGCAGAAGGGACAGCTGCCTCAGGGCACTAGGAGAACCATGAGCTCCATGGGTTTCTACCTTATTCTCTTTCCTCTCTGCTCCTCCACCCCTGAGTCCACCCTAGTCAGAGGCCAAGGAAGTGGAGTTTTGTGTAGCAGATCTTGCCCTAGCTCTGGCTTTGCAGTTGCTGAACAGCCAGGCAGCAGTCCTCAAAGGCACTCTGGGGGCAAGCCAGTTCGACAAACAAGCTAATTAGCAGTCGAAAGGAAGCCATGTAAAGTAGCTTTATGGCCAATGGAAGCTGACAGCAGAAGGACCCCACAGGCAGTCACTGGCAAGCTCTGGCTCTCTTTTTCTCCTTTCTACGACTTCTACATGTCCTACTGTCCTGTGACTTCAGAAGCTTGGAAGAGCACTCTTATTCTGACCATGGAATGGCACACAGGAGTGATTCCTTCAATGTTGTGCTAGCCTTCAGTGTGGAAACCCAATAGCTCCGGAACAGTGGCAGAGCTTCCGGAGGACTTGGGAGTTTGAATGGAGTGAGTGATTTGCTCTCCATTCAAGCAGCTGTGTCAACTTTTCCTGACCTTCCTGGCTGCTGCCTACCAAGGACTCCAAACAGTCACCACCTTCAAAACTGATGAGTTCTGGCCAGGAAAAGGGAGAACCATGTCATATACTCTGCCGGCGGTCATGTGACTTGGCTACTCCATCAGTTGGGCAGAGTTAAGTTACCAATTTGTTTATCCACACCTTTGGTCAACCCTCTGGCCTTGTGACTAGGAGCAGATATTTAGGAGACTGTCAGGGAGTTGGCTATAGCAATGGAAAAGATCAAAGCTTGCTGGCACAGACCTGTCTCTACCTGTTCTTCATAGGCAGAGGACAACGTGGGAAGGTTGGCTGGAACCATGGAATTACTGTTCATATTTAGCAATTCTGTAATTCTTACAGAAACCAGAATCACAGGAAATCCTAAGCAACATGTGATCCATGGGCCCAGTAGAGTCTCCAGATATAACTTGTGCAGCCACAGAAGGTGCTGTTTTAAGTAGAAAAATCTTTAAAATATAGATTTGTAGGGGTTGGTTCAGTAACTCAGAGCACTTGTTGCTTTTGCAGAAACTCAGGTTCAATCCCAGCACCTACACGGCAGCTCACAACTCCTTGAAACTTAAGTCGGGGGGGTGGGGTCGGGGTGGGGGGGTGGGGTGTGCGTGTGTGTCATCGATTAAATAGGAATGACTCCAGTTTGAATGCTTAGCCCATGGGGAGTGGCACTATTAGGAGGTATGGCCTTGTTGGGGTAGGTGTGGCTTTGTGGGTGTCACTAGGGGGAAGGCTTTGAGGTTTCATATGATCAAGCCATGTCCAGTGTCGCTCACAGTCATTTCTGCTGCCTGTAGATCAAGAGGAAGAAGGCACAGCTCTGTCTCCAGTACTATGACCGCCTGCATGCTGCGATGTTTCCTACCATGACAATAGTGGACTAAACTTGAAGTCAACCACAATAAAATATTGTCCTTTATAAGACTTGCTGTGACCATGGTGTCTCTCACAGCAACAGAAACCCTAACTAAGACAGTGGGTCTGATACCCTCTTCTGGTCCTCCTTGGAAACTTGGCAACACATTTGATACACATATACACATGCGGGCAAAATATCTACACACGTTAAGTACTAAATCTTTTTTAAAAAAATGGTAATGTAGATTTTATACCAAATGGTAGACCCCTGCCTTGGAAAATGGGAAGCTTGAAAAGCAATTCTGTTTAGCTGTCACCACATAAGGCTGAATAGCTCCACTGGCTGAGGTGGAGATAAGCCAGGGAGCCCTATATACCAAAGGTGCAGCAAGGCTTCATGGGCCCCAAAGCATTTTGGATCTTGCATAAGCATGAGAACCTGAGTTCAGACCCCTCTACCCACACCCCCACACCCTTGGAGACCATGTAAAAACTGTGCCTATCACACAAGTCTAAGCACAAGTCTTGTGCTGCGGAGATAGAGGCAGACAGACCCTGGAGTTTGCTGGTAAATGACATCAGATTCAGTGAGAGACCCTGCCTCAAAAAATAAGATGGAAAGCTACTGAGGAAGATACCTGACATTGACCTCTGTCCTATACACTACACACACACACATACACACACACACACACACATGCATAAACACACACATATACATACCACACACATATACACACACATACACACACATACATACACATACACACACATACACACACCACACACATACACGCACATACACATACATATACACATACCACACACATGCACACACACACACTACAAAACGTCTAGGGTCTCTCCACAGGCCTAAGCAGGTAAAAGGTCAGGTCATTCAGCATACAATGCACTTTCATGGTAAATCCACCTAAGTCCCACCCATAGCATACCCAGCCAGATTCAGCCTGGAGTACAGGGATCTGAGGCTGTGGCTTTTTGCCTGTACCTTACGGCCACTAGCCCTCGTTACACTCCTAGCCCTCATTTCCAGTATCAAAGGCAGCCAGACCCTTTAAACTCCAGCAAGTCAAATGACTTTCATGTCACGTAAAAGGCAGCAAAGGAGTCATTAGTCTTTACAATTTCTTCTTTGCTAAGAAAGATAAAAGAGGCTGAAGGTGTGTCTTGGTGGTAGAGCACTTGCTTGCATGAGACCCTGGGCTCTATCACTCTGCCCCAAGAAAGAGTCCAAATATCTGCCTAGCACTAACACATCAAAAGAAGTATAAAAATCAATGAAAAGCAAGGGCAGGGAGAAACATGTTTAGTCTACAGTCGAATTTCTGCTCATTCTGGAATGTTTCTGTAGCTTACTAAGATTACCAACAGTCTGGACTACCAGTCTCCAAGTGAATTTGTTTTGAAAGGTAAAGGAAGTACATGCAAAAAATTTTCCAAATGCACAATGAGCCACCAATAGAGTAGGAAAGAGACAATCTGTAAGACTTACTGTGTACCACACCTGCTATATATGAGCACAACTCCTGTGTACTGAGCACTGTAGTAGACATCACAAGGGGCTGCCCCATAGGCTTTGCCAGCCCAGCCTCAGAAACAGGTGCCCACAGAGAAAGCCAGAAAACAGACATGTAGCAAGCTCTGGTGAGAATCAGAGGTTGGACCAGGCAGATGACCTCAGAGTAGAGATCTCTCTTGAACCCTGAGACCTAGCTGTATATGTGTATATGACTGGTGATGGTAAGCTGTGGGGAAAGGGGACACATGCCATGGGAAGATGTCTGAGGAAGGGAAGGCTAGCTGGGAGAGTCAGAGTCTGGGTGAGGGAACCATTGGAAATAGGAAGAGAGGCAGGAAGCCTGTATAGAGGGACCTGAATTCCAGATGAAGAGTTTTGGATTCTTCACTACAGTGATATGGAACAATGGTGTATTAGTCAGGGTTCTCTAGAGTCACAGAACTTATAGGTTGGTTCTATATAGTAAGGGAATTTGTTAATGACTTACAGTCTGTAGTCAAATTGCCCAACAATGGTCAGCAGTAGCAGTGAATGAAAACCCAAGGATCTAGCAGTCGCTCAGTCCCACAAGGCTCCAAGGCAAAGAAGATCGAATCTTCTCTCTTCCAATGTCCTTAGGTAGATCTCCAGCAGCAGGTGTGGCCCAGATCAGAGGCGTGCGTACCACCACACCTGAAACTTGTATCTTCCAGACACAAGATCTAGATCACAGGTGAGCCTTCTAATTCTGGATTGTAGTTCACTCCAGATATAGTTGACAACAAGAAATAGCCACTACAAATGGATACAATAAAATTGAACATGGGACCTGTCAGTTTGCTGATAAATATGACTGTCCACAGGATTCTTGCAGAGAAGACAGAAAAACCCAAAATTCACCTGCAATCCTATCTAGGATGACTAGTTTATTTTTGGTTTGTTTTGGTTTGTTTGCTTATTTTCCTTCTGTTTTTATTTCTAAACATTTTATTCAAGCATGGAACATATTTCAGACATGGACAGTATCTCTCTCATAGCTTCATAACTGGAGACTGTCTCATGTATCTGTATGTTTTTTGAGAATAACACATATACTGGTTACATAATGTCCCATTTTCTTTAATGTCTCTATTATTTACACTTATTCTCTACTGGACATTTAAGTCACTTATCTAATTAGGTAACTAATTAATTAATAATGCTATAGTGAACATTCTAGTGTATAAACACAGGTTTACTTCACTCTAATTAAGTCAAGAAATAAAATTAAGTATACAAAATATTTTTAGGAACTGACAGATATTGACGCACTGCCCACATCCCAGTAGATGGCCCCATGCCCATACCCGTGTGGGCAGCACTAACAAGACTCAGAGTTATAAATAAATAAATAAATAAATAAATAAATAAATATTATAAAGCAAGGACATGTAATTGAAGAGGGATGTGATGGGGGAGTGCTGGGGAAGACTGGAGTAGGGGAGGGAGGCATGGACATGATCAAGATGCATTGTATACATGTATGACATTTTCAAATAATAAATACCTCCTGAAGTTTGCCGGCTTACACATCTATCTGCAGTAAATGAAGAGACTGGTTTCCTGTATATGCACCTCAGAACACAGTGTCTTCAACGTGGGTCACAGTCTCCTGTAAGGTTGTAAAGTTTAGATCAAGGGGTTGTGAAAATTTGGTTACAGTAAAAGATTTGTGAATACAACATAGTCAAGAATGAATTCAAAATCAAACACAAATGAATCTGACTCCCACCTGCCCATGTGTGCTCAGCCTGTGCATGCCACGGTACCACGCATCAGCCATCACTGCCTGAGATAGCTCTGCTCAGATACAAGACAAATGTATGCTGTGAACTGCAGTGCTTTACCAGTATAACAGTATTCTGCTCTTATGAAGACACGGTGGTATCATTACAGAAAGCCAGGACTTATATTTTTCCTACCATCATCTCTTAGCATATAAGTATCAGAATTCTGATTGTATTCTGTCTAGAACATTTGATCTCAAAAATCACTATTTGAATTGCTGACTTAAGATTTATTTTTAAAATTGTCAAATGAATTTTGGCTTGGGATTAGGACAGAATTTCCAACAATTTCCAAAATGTCCCTAAACATACTTCTGCCATTTTGTACTGTATATTTATGCAAAGTGATGTTCTCATCATTGACAATAACAAAATCAAAATATTGATCAACTCTGAAAAACACTGAAGATGCTCTATGTACTGCAGAATCAAACATTCAGCCAAGACTTAATGCTTTGTGTGCAAAATAAGCTCATCTATCTCATGAGAATGCAAATTCCCTTTCATAGTTAATAAATATTGAAAATATATTTATAACAAAGAATTGTCTCAAGATAAATTTTCTTAAATTTATTGTCAGTAGTGTTTGAGTTGTACCTTACATTATATATCCATGCACTTGAGGTCAAATAAAAATTCCTCAGGGAAAAAAAAGAGTCATGAATGGAAAAGGCTTAGGAAGTCCTGCCCTAGAGTCAAGTATTTTTTAAATCCTTTGCTAACTGGGAAGTGAAAAATGGATTCATAAAATTGCACCTAACCATTTGTATTCAGTCTGAATTTTTCAAAATATATTTTCACTAATGAATGTCTCTATTTCAGTTCCTTTATTATCTTTGCTCAAAGCAGTTATTATCATCTGGTTTCCTTCAGTACTAAAAAATTTAAATAAATAAAAAATAACAAAGCAAACCAAAAGGCACAAGAAGCTGGGTAGTGTGTGTGTTTCCAGCCCCTTGTGAGGCAGAAGCAACAGGTGGCTTGAGGTCTGGGCATTCAAGGCTAGCTTGAGCAACATAGAAAGATGCTATTGGAAGAAAGAAAGAAGAGGAAAAGAAGAAAAGGAGGGGGAAGAAGGAAAAGAAAGAGAAAAGGAATAGAAAGAAAAGCTCAGCATTTAAGGGCGCTTGCTGCTATTCCAGAAGTCCCAGGTTCGAATCCAGCACCCACATGGTGGCTCACAGCCATCTGGAGCTCCAGTTTCAAGGTACCCAGTGTCCTCTTTAGATGTCAGTTGTCTCTGCATGTCCATGTTATGCATAAGTACATCCAGAAAAAAAACCACTCATAAGCATAAAATAAATAATTTTTAAAAATGAAAGAAAGAAGGAAACACATTTGATTGACATTCCTTATAATGTGTTTTAATAGGTTTATATTGTGATCAAAGCTAGTTTTATATAATATATATTTTAATGTATTTGTTTTTCCATTGTTTATTTAGTACATTATTATGATCTCTTCAAATTTGAGATCATTTATGTTTTTACTATCTTCCTAAAGTTTGTTTTGTTTTTTTTTATGACTTACTTTTTTTTTTTTTTCCGAGGCAGGGTTTCTCTGTGTAGCCCTGGCTGTCCTGGAACTCACTCTGTAGACCAGACTGGCCTCGAACTCAGAAATCCGCCTGCCTCTGCCTCCCAAATGCTGGGATTAAAGGCGTGCGCCACCACTGCTGGGCATATGACTTACTTTGAAGCTACCTTGAATTCAGTTTGGTGTGATTGCACCTTTGACCGTGGAGGTGTATACATCTGAGGTGCCTCCACTCTCCCACCATGGTTCATTAACTAACTCATCCCTCTTATATTAATAGTTTGTATTGTGTTTCCTGGTGTCTGCTGCTGCTATAGTTTGGTCCTAGCTATTCTCTGAAGCCCCTGGGTTAATCGCTTGGCCCCCAGCTCAGCACTTTTGGGAAACAGTGGAGCCTTTAAGAGATGGAACCTAGTGGAAATTTTTAGATCGCTGGGGAAATGCCTTTGAAAAGGACCGTGGGACCCCTAGTTTTTCCACTTTGTCTTTGTACACCCTTCCCAGGTGAACTTTCTACCACCACATCACTGTGTCACCTCAGAGTGCTGCCTTGCCACAGACCCCAAAACAATGGAGTCCATCGGTCCTCAATGAGACCTCCAAACCCATGAGCTAAAACAGCCCCTTTCATAAGCTAATGGCCTCAGGTCTTTGTGACAGCGGCAGAAACCAGGCCAGCATTCTTTCTCCATTCATTCAGTCCAACAAATATTTTGATTACCATATTCTCAGAATACACATACAATATTCTTCTGTTTGGTTTTGTTTTCATGGTCGTGGTTATCTGTGGTGAACTGTAGTCCAAAATATTACATGGAAAAATCCAGGAAGAAACAGATCCTCAATGTTAAGTATTTTCTTTACTACAGTGTATCGTTATAATGGTCTTACCTTATTAGTTTTTA
The DNA here is from genome assembly GCA_019843965.1 of Rhynchomys soricoides. Lineage (NCBI taxonomy): Eukaryota > Metazoa > Chordata > Mammalia > Rodentia > Muridae > Rhynchomys > Rhynchomys soricoides. The sequence goes on along the minus strand of JADRCH010000074.1, from coordinate 958,076 downwards.
TGGTTACTCTTTACCATGTGTCTTAGTTTCTGTTCTACTATTGTGAGGAGCAGCCATGACTAGAACTCTCACAAAGAAAGCATTTAATTGGGGGTTTGCTTATCACGTGGCAGGCAGGCAGAGAGAAAAAACTCAAAGCCACCCTCAACTACTTCAGCAAGGCCACGCCTCCTAATCCTTCCCAAATGTTTCCACCAACTAGAGACTAAGCATGAAAATACATGAGCCGATGGGAGCTATTCTCATCCAAACCAGCACACCATGCCTAATTCATAAAATGAACTTGGTCGCCATTATGTATGAGTAGGAAAAGTATGTTACACACCATATTTTTTTGCAGTTTCAAGAATCCATCAATGGTCTTACGACATATCTCTTGCACATTACAGGGGGTTGCTGAGGAAGAAGCTTGTTCCTGCTTCAGAAGCCTGCCTGTGCTTTTATAAATAATCCCCCATGGCAGTAAAGAGCATCTATTTCTCTCATTTCTTTTCTCCTAGTTATTACTCATGTAAAAGACAAATGTTCTTCAGAGAAACAGATGTCTGGACTGAGCCTGAGAAGGATCTCACAATTCTACGCTTCTTTTTTTTTGGTGGAAAAATAAAATAAAAATAAAAACCATGTCCTGGTTTTGCAAATGGAACACTTACTGAGTTGGAAAAAAATCAAAACAAAACACTAGTAAAATCTGACCATAAACTTGCTCCATTTTTAAAACGAAGTGAATGTGTCAGCCTCAAGGGCATAAGCATCTGTAAAGAAAATCGAGGTTCTGATCATATGAACTGACTTTCCTAACTAGAAACTGTTTAGAATAAGCACAGAGCCCATAAAGATGGATTCTACCTACCCCGTTCTTTAGGAGCCACTCACGTCTCCTTGACTCCCCCCCTTGAACTTCATCTACTGGGCTCATATTACTGTAAAGCAGTGATGGGCACCAACACTTGCACTGCTCCCTCTGTGAGCAGAGAACCATTCAGGGAACACCGCTTCACCCCAGTGTCAACAGCTTAATTGGTAGCCTTTGCCGCCGTTAAGAACTAGATCATAGCTGAGTCTAACCTGCCTTCTGTTAGAACATGCTACTAAGGAGACCTGGGCTAAAGCTGCTCCTAGCCTGGGAGTGTCTTCCGTGCAACCCTATTCAACAAGCTTCGGGAGAAGAGTGTCCTGGTCAGCCAGGACACTCTTGGGAAGCTATGGGTCTTCACTACCTATCACTCTCACCGGAAACCAGGTCTATATACCATCCTCTCAGGTGCAAGAAGGTCAACTTGCTGTACCAGCTAAGATTTATGAGCATAGGAGCTCATAAAGACATATTATTCATTACCAATATCTGTAGATGGCCCACGCTAGTCAGTCATTACACGCTCATGGGAGGAAGGACGTATGGGAGGGAGGGAGGAAAGGAGGGAGGAAACTTAGATCAGGGCTCTAGGCTAAATGGAAGTTTGTTGTTATTCAGCATGGGTTTTGTTGTTGATTTGGTTTTTCTGGGTTTTTTGAAACAAGAAATCAGTACATAATCAAAGCAAACCTAGTTTGTAGCAATTCTCTCGGCTCAGCCTCCCAATTGCTGGGATTACAGGCATGAGCCACCATACCCTGCTGAAATAGTAGTCTTTATCAGTTAAGTTTATGATCTTAGCAGTATGGAAACTTTTACATGCCTTAAATATGCATATGGATTTATCTGTCTATTTTGAACTGCCAAAATAAAATAAATTACAAAGAAAATAATACTAACATTTTTTTAAAAAACAAAAAAAAAACAAAAAAACATGTAATGAACAACCTGATTCGCCTCCTAAATTCCTTGAGACCAGAAAGGCAGCCTGTGTTGTTTTTATATGTGAGTTACTAAGCTTGAGATGAGGAGTAGGGAAGGGGGAGGTGGCTGTATGTGACAGCCAGTATGCTAATGTTCTGCTGTGAAGCTTAGCACTGGGCAAGGGGACAGACCACTGAGGCATACATGTAAGGGGTGGTTTGTCCCCCCCCCCTTGTTTTCTCTAGGTTGGGTTCTTATGAAAATTCATGTTCCTGAGGAATGTCTGAAAAGGAGTTGGCTACATCCAAGCCTCCTTCCAGCCCCCAAATCACACAGATCTAGGGGCAGCTGGTCTTCCAATATTATCCTTAAGAAGAATTCTGAGTGGATAGTCAAGCCACAAAGAGCAATTAGTTAGGTTTTGCTTCATTGACAGCGCTCTGTATATGCCATAAACCTGTGTTCTAGACCACTGCACACCAACTATTGACCATTACTAAGCTATTGTGGGTACTATAATGAAGCACTTGAGAGACGACCAAACCTCACTAAATCAAAAGAAAGTCTAATCAAAATCGGAGAAAATCTAGCCTCTTCTTCAAAGAGAAAGGCAGCAATCCTGGCCAGCCAGTTATAGACTTAACAGCTACCTCTGCAAAGGGCCATTTTAATAAACTGGGAAAAGAGATAGATTTAATGTACCGTGTATCCAGAGTACAGAAACATTTCAGCAAAGCCATTTTCTCTGAGTCAGCCCCACACCCTGTTTTCGTATTCACCTGTATGGTCTTTAGTGAAATGGACTTCTTGAAATGGCTGGTGGTGGGTTGCTAATTCTAAACAAGGAATGTCTGAACTTGACAAGTCTGTGCTGTAGACTGGAGACCATCACTCTGTCATTCACTACAAGCCAGGTTCATGCAGCCAACTGTTGGTTACTGGTACAGCCTCTGTCCGGTCAGTTCTCAGAGGCTGGCATTTTGGGTTGAGTTCTTTTGTCTTGTGTTTTGTGGAAGCATCTTGCTTTGTAGCTCATGCTTGCCTCAGGCCCTCCCAGCCCCCACCCTAAGAGTTGGGATTACCAGTGTGTGCTACCCATCTCTGGCTTTAGGAATTTGATTTTTAAAATCATCTTCTCCTTGCTTCATCGGATCTGGCTCTTCATTCAACCTGCTTATCTCCCAGCTGTCAACCCCTGAGCTGTTAAAAACACAAAATGCAAATGTTTGCCCATAATCATCCAAATAAACCTAGTCAATCCCAGCAATGGATTCCAGAAGCAAGTGGGAAGTTTTACAAGTTGCCTATTAGGTGGATTCACGCATGAACATTCCCTTCATTCCCTCTCTGAGAACCATAGGAGCGGTAAGCAAGACAGTCTGGTGAGCAGGAAAACAGTCTTTGGAGTTCGATGTGCCCAAATTTCAACCTCAGCCCTACCTGTGGTGTAAATCCATCCTCTAAGCTCATGTTTCCTTAACAGTAAAACTGGGAGGGCTCACACAACGAGCTGGACATTCTGCCCAGAACAGAGAGCGCATGCGTAAAGAAAGAGCTAGCAGCATCAGCGACCCTAGAATTCCTTACATGGAGGTACTTTGTTCAGTCTCTTCTTAATAAGGGACAGGAAGGACAAGATTCTCTTCCATCTCCCCGCTGCTGACATGTGACAGGTATGTGGAAGGTGTTCCCATTCAAGTGACAAGTAACAGTCAAAATATTTGATAATCCCATGAGCAGCCCAGTAAATCAGACCTCCCTCGTGGGAGCTGGCTCTTGACACAGCACATTTGTTTCCAGAGAGCTATGTGTGAGGAGCCACTGGGAACTAGGCCAGGCCAGGTGGATTGTCCAACATATAAAGCAATTGCTAGAAGCCTTCGAGAGCTGCTGATGTGGAAGAATGAGCCCCAGGATGTGCAGACAGTTAAGGGAGCACCTTTTATCTCAGCTCAACCCCACAGAGAGTCAAGAGCCCCCACCTCCCTGCTAATCAGCAGCAGCATTGACTTTATAAAGGAATCTCTCTCCAAAAGTTTGAAAAGAAGCTGGCTTTGAGAACTGGAAATGCATGTTCTTCTAGAAGGTGTTTCAAAGAGTCATCTTGATTTTCTAATCAGGGCCCCAAGGTATAGGTCATCGATCAGGTCATCAAAGGTATAGCTGAAGTAGAAACTATAAGCTTGAGCAGAGATGGCCAGTGACCTACTTGCTTGAGTCACAGCAGCAAAGCAGTAAAACCTCCATGTGCCTCAGTTTCCCCATCTTCAAGTTGTACAACTACTGTAGATTGTTGCAAAGATAAAGCAAGTTGGCTCACAAAAAGCATTTAGATCACGTGATGTACATTCTTTAAATAAGTTGAGATTATCATCAAACCTCTGAGGTCACAGATTAGGAGCTTCAGAGGGCTGCAGGGAGGAACCCAAACGTCCAACAATAGTTGAGATTTATACAAGAGCCCTGTTGCCAAAGAGAAGGCTGTCAAGGGCTTTTTGGGAGTTAGTTTAGGAACAGCTATCACCTCTAGTTTATCCAAGAAGAAACTTGGACCCAGGAAAGCAAGAGAATTTATCTAGCAAGATTGATGTCACTTCCTCTAGTGGTTTGGCTCCATTGTGATTCATGGTTGGCCCATGGGGAGTGGCACTATTAGGATGGATGGCCTTGTTGGGGTGAGTGTGGGCATGGCCTTGTTGGAGGAAGTATGTCACTGTGGGGGTAGGCTTTGAGGTCTCCTAGTGTCCAAGCTCTACCCAGTGTGAAAATCTCAGAGCCTCCTCCTGGCTGCCTAGGAAGACAGTCTCCCCCTGGTTGACTGCAGATCCAGATGTAGAACTCTCAGTTCCTTCTCCAGCACCATGTCAGCCTAGATGCTCACATGCTCTCTGAACCTGTAAGCCAGCCGCAATTAAACTTGGTTCTTTATAAGAGTTGCCTTGGTCCTGGTGTCTCTTCACAGCGGTGAACCCCGACTAAGAGACTTCCTTTTTCTACCTTTATCCCTTCTTGTTGCCTCTTTCTGGTTCTATGCCCAGAGACAGGGTCTCTCTGTGTAGCCCTGGATGTCCTGGAACTCACTCTGTAGACCAGGCTAGCCTCAAACTCAGAAATCCGCCTGCCTCTGCCTCCCAAGGGCTGGGATTAAAGGCGTGCGCCACCACTGCCCATGAGTTCCCTTCTTAAGCAAAATAATTGTCAATAATTTTCATCTTAAAGTACCAAAAGATTCACCCAACAGAAAAGAAAAGAGGCTTAATATATACACCTCCAAGGACTATCCTTCCCTCACTCTGACTCTCCACTAAATCCCAATTCCCTAGAGCAGTGGTTCTCAACCTGTGGGTCGAAAGCCCTTTGGCAAACTTCTATCTCCAAAAATATTTACGTTGCCATTCATAACACTCTCAAAATTACACTTATGAAGGAGCAACAAAAATAATTCTCTGGTTGAGGGTCACCACCACATGAGGAACTGTATTAAAGGGCCGCAGCATTAGGAAGGTTGAGGACACTGCTCTAGATCATTTGCCAAGGACTTCTTGAAGGAGTCTCTGAACACTGGTACACTATAAACTCCTGAATCAAGAGGTATCTTATATGGAGGAGGGGTACAACTGGAGTGGTCCAAGAGGAGAAACAGGCACCAAGACTTGTAATCTTCATGAACACTGGTCTTGCTTTTACTTATGCAGCTAACTCAAAAGGAAGCCCCCATTGTTCACAAAGATACAACGCTGAGGAACTCACTGGCAATCATCATTCTAGTAGGAGACAGGGAGGAAATGCTTGGGATGCAGCTCCACAGTTGAGCACTTCTCTAGCACATGCAAGCCCCTGCATCCAGTCCCCAGTGGCACAAAAAGGAAGGAGCAGAAATGGGATTAGAAAGGGAAGGGAGGGAGGGATGGACAAGAGAGGGAAAGAGGAAGGAAAGGAGGAGACAATTTAACAAATGCTGTGCCACTGGAAACAGACGTAAAGGGCGCTGTAGGTACTCACCATAACTGTTAAGCTGCCAGGCCTGGAGATGCTAGCCAAGAGAGGATGAATGAGGTAGAGAAGTGACAAGTGAATCTGAGTGTAATACAAAGCCCTCGTCATCGTCTACGGGAGGTTTAGTATTGGCAAGTGCATCTGAATATGACAAAAAGCCCTCGTCATCCAGAGGAGGCTTAGTATTGGCAAGAAATCATGATTCTAACTGCCTGAAGAGAGAGAGGAGAAAGACAGAGGAGCAGCAGGTCCCCCAGGACTAACTACATACATAGTTTAGTAACTAGAGACTGAAAAAAAAGAAAAGAGAATTCCTAGCCCTTTAGTCTCAAGTGGGACATCTGGTTTATTTAAGAGAGCAAAAATATATATCCCATGTTGCCCTCAAACTTTCTATTTATGGAGAATGACTTTGACCTTTGGCTACTTGCCTACCACCCCAGCTGTGTTACACCATACCTGGCTCTATACAGGGCTGGAGTTCAAACCCAGGGTGTCAGATACGCCAGGCAAGTACTCTACCAACTGAGCTACATCCCCAGGCTCCAAGAAAGCAAATCATCAGTGGGTATCGACCACAGGCCCAGCACAGGGAATGTTAGAAAGAATGTGATGGCTGACATTCACTGAAGCATCTTCGCCCTGGGACAGAGGTAGAATCTATTTCATGGGGCAGAGTGACTCATCTGAGGTGGCTAAAGACAAGTTCTGGCCCAAAGCAGAAAGCATTTCTCTCATTCATTTCCCTTAAGCCCAAAGTTTGGTTTAGGAAGGTTGAAAGTCATAATACTGCAGAATCTGAGGGGATTCATATTTTGACAATGGGATATATCATCCCGTTCTTAATGGACGGATTATTGCTTTTCTCTTGGTTTCTCTTGACTTTCACAGTTTCCAGTTTTCCCTTATTGCCATGGTTGTGGGGAAAACATCTTTAAATCCTTGAAAATCAAATTAAAGTCAGGAACTTTTTTTTTTTTTCTACTTAGCATTTTAAGAACCTTTTCCAAGGAAGCAGCCTGGCACTCAGTCAAACCTCATCCTCACAAATGAGAGAATGTTCTGGAAGCAGACTCTTGGATGTTTGACAATGAAATCCCCACTTTGTATGTGATTTGTGTTTTTCTTTGTTTTCTTCTCAAATAAGCAACTCTCCTTCCTAGGTGCACTTTACTAAAGCCACGATTTGTCTTGCAGATGGAAATGAAGTAAAAGTTCTGTGAATAATATTAATGAAACTATGGGGGTCCTTTTGTTTTTTATTGTTGTTTGATTTGGCTTCTCAGTTTAAAAGAAAAAATAGTCAAGTGGCTATCTCAAAAGCTCTTGCCTATCCATGGGATATGTTCTTCTAGCTAGGCTGCCTTGTCTGGCCTCAGAGCTGCAGAGGATGTGCCTAGCCTCGAAGACTTGATGTGCTAGGGTGGGGGGATGCCCAGGGGAGGCCCTCCAGGCTTAGAGAAGAAGAGGAGGAGGGGGGATGGAATTTGGGGGTTACCAAAATGCAGGCAGTGAGTGGGATGTAAAGTAAGTAAAAAAAATTAAATTAAAAAAATAGTAAAACAAATATATACTCAGTTCGTTTGGGTTTTGTTTGCTCCATTGTTTGCTTGCTTGAGACAGAGTCTTGCTATGAAACTGAGAATAGCCTCAGTCTTTCAATCATCCTTCTTCATTCCCAAGTGCTAGCTATAGGCATACACGACTACACTGGGTCAGATCATTTCTAATGGCAAAACACTGTAATAAGTACTCTGAAGTAATATAATTAGTGGAAACAATACTTTATTTAATAATTTGCATTTTAAAAATTAACCATCTTAAATTTACCATATTGCCTCCTAGAATCAACCACCAGTGTTTGACTAAGAGAGGATGAAAAATAAATTTTAATTCTTGCCCTCAGGGACCTACCTTCTATACTTGGGTCCTGAACTAGTCTAATGAATACAATAAAATAGTGCCAGCCTTGATTAAATCATCCTTGGAATAACCTCAAAAATAAAACAAACAAGAAGATTATTTGCCTCAAAATTGTAATTGATTTGGTCCTGAAAGCAATTTACACAAATGGATCCACTGAGTATTTTGTTTGGTTGCTAGCATTCAATCCATTCACTGACTCAACATTTATTGAGCACCATGCCAAGTATAAAGATTTATCAGTGGAGAAGTGACCCTATGGCTTTTTTCAACTGGTGAATTCTACCAGCTTCTTATGTGATAAGACACTGTAACAATAAGGGGGTGTTCCTAGAGCAACTGTAGTAAGTCAGGGTATCTGAGTTAGGATTTACTGCTGTGAACAGACACCATGACCAAGGCAAGTCTTATAAGGACATTTAATTGAGGCTGCCTTACAGGTTCAAAGGTTCAGTTCATTATCAAGGTGGGAGCATGGCAGCATCCAGGCAGGCATGGTACAGGAGAAGCTGAGAATTCTACATCTTCATCTGAAGGCTGCTTGAAGAAGACTGGATTCCAGGCAGCTAGGATGAGGGCATTAAAGCCCACATCCACAGTGACACATCTACTCTAACAGGGCCACGCCTTCTAATAGTGCCACCCCCTGGGTAGAGCATATACAAACCATCACATTCCACTCCCTGACCCCCATAGGTTTGTTCAAACGCATGAGTCTATGGGGGGCATACACTTACCCATAGCATAATAAAAGATACATTTAGTCCAACTTCTAAAGCCCCAATAGTCTATAGCAGTCTCAACAATGTTAAAAGTCCGAAATTCATGGTCTCTTCTAAGGTTCATCCAATCACTTAACTGTAATCCCCAAAGCAAGACAGGAAACTAACTGGGCAAACACCAGACTCTACTTCTCCATGTATGATGTCAAAGCAGTCTTCAGATCTCCAACTCCTTTTTCATCTTTGTAACAAACTTCTTTCTCCTGGGCTGGTTCCACTCCCTGTTAGCAGCTTTCCTCGGCAGATATCTCACAGCTCTGGCATCTTTAACATCTTGGGGTCTCCAAGTGAACTTTAACCTCATCGCTTCTTAATTCAATGCCTGGGATCCACACATGATCTTCTGGGCTCCTCCAAGGGTTGGTGTCACATCTCCAGCTTTACCCTCTTGTAGCACTGTAGGCTCTGGTTGACTTCATTCCACTGCTGCTGCTGATCTTGGTGATCATCCCATGGTACTGGCATCTCCAATACACTGGGGTCTTCAACTGCAACTAGGCTTTACCAATAGCTTCTTATAGGCTCTCTTCCTGGTACCAAACCTCAACTCCTTTGAATGACCCCTTCAGTCTTGGGCCATAAACTGCAACTGAAGCTGCACCTTCACCAATGGCCTTCCATGGCCTCTCACTGTGCCAAACCTCAACTGCTCTCCATGACTCCTTCATACCTTCAAAACCAATACCAAGCCGGGCAGTAGTGGTGCACGCCTTTAATTCTAGCCCTTGGGAGGCAGAGGCAGGCAGATTTCTGAGTTTGAGGCCAGCCTGGTCTACAGAGTGAGTTCCAGGACATCCAGGGCTACACAGAGAAATCCTGTCTCAAACAAACAAACAAATAAAACAAAAAAACAAAACCAATACCACCTGGGTGACTCTTACATATTATCAAGTACAGCTGCAGCACAAGGTACAACTTTGTCTATCTCGGAAACATAGCTTCTTTGTGCTATCAGAAAACACTTTCCAGAAGATTTTACTTCAGTGATGCTAGTCACTTCTTAATCACTGCTAATTTCTTAGCTCCAGCTAACCAGCATTACTTGTCCCAGTAATCCCTTCTATTCTTGACTCTACAGCCAGAGCCACATGGCTGAAGCTGTTGCTTTCAGGAGCTGGAACATGCCTCCCCCCATCCTATTACATTATCACTTTCTGTTTTCCAACTCCATCACTGCCTAAGTTTGGCTATCCTGGAACTTGTTCTATAGATGGACCTTTAACTCAAGAGATCTGCATGGCTCTGTCTCCTGAATGCTGGGATTAAAGGTGTATACCACCACACCTAGATTTAAGCTTTTCTTCACCTAGAACCTGCTCTGTCCTAGGCTGGCCTTGAACTCAGAGAACCCCTTGCCTTTGCCTCCTGGGATTAAAGGCTTGTACTAAGCCTGGACCTAAACTTAGCTGGGTGGAATCTTGCCCCAAGGTCACCACTCCATTAATTCAATTTAATATCTGTAAACACAGGACTCAGCCCTATTTTACTTCCTGGTGCCCCTTTAATATTTGAACCATAGATTTTATATTTTTCTTTTCTAAGCTTTTTATGCTTGTTCATAATGCTCTTCATGAGACTTAACCAGAGAACAGTTTCTTCTGGGTTTTTTTGAGATTTCCTTTGTCAATGAAATTAATAGAAATCTCTTTACCTTAGCCTCAGGTAGACTCTTCAGACAAGGGCATAAACCAGCCACATTCTTCATCAAAATACGACAAAGAACTGTCTCTAGGCCACATACTGAAATTCTTCTCCTCTGAAACCTCTTGGGCCAGGTCTGCACAGTTCAGATCACTGTCAGTAACAAAGTCTTCCATATTCCTACTAGGTCGGCCCACTAAGATCCACCTTAAAGCATTCTACTACTTTTCAAATCCAAAGTCCCAAAAGCCACATTCTTTCAGACAAAAGTATGGTCAGGCCTATCACAGCAATATCCATGTATCTGGCACCTACTTCTGTCTTAGTTAGGGTTTTACTGCTATGAACAGACACCATGACCAAGGCAACTCTTATAAGGACAACATTTAATTGGGGTTGGCTTACAGATTCAGAGGTTCAGTCCATTATCATCAAGGCAGGAACATGGCAGTATTCAGGCAGGTATGGTGCAGGAAGAGCTGAGAGTTCTACATCTTCATCTGAAGGTTGCTTGCAGAATACTGGCTTCCAGGCAGCAAGAATGAGGGTCTCAAAGGCCATGATCACAGTGACACACCTACTTCAACAGGGCCACACCTCCTAATAGTGCCATTCCCTGGGCCAAGTATATATAAACCATCATACAGGTCATCATTGTAACAAGTACACGACATGATTTAAGGGAGGGAAAGTTTCTTTTTGGTCCATGGGCACTTGGGTCATTGTATTCTGGACCATGGTAAGTCAGGACATTATGGTAGAAGAAATTGGAGGAACAGGGTCATTCACCTCACAGAATCCAGGAAATGGGGAAAACAGTGAAGAACTTGGAACAAGACATGGCTTCCAAGGTCAAGTCAACTACTTCCTTCAAGTAGGCCCCACCTCCAAAAGTTCCTATTATTTCCCAATGATACCATAGGATAAAGACTCTGTCAAACGATTAACCCATTGATAAGGCAGAACTCTCAGGAATCAATCCCCTCCCAATGACTGGATCCACGGATTTATAGTCATGCCTTCAGCACCTGAGTCTTGCAGGGACTACTTCTTAACCAAACACGTCAGTAATACCGGGATAGATTCTCTTCTCCCATCTTAAAGCGAACCATGGATCTGAAAGATGTTCAAGTGTCTTAGATGACTCTTTCTTTTTTACTTTACCTGGTTTTCTTTAACAGAGTATCTTAAAAAGGCATGGAGCAGATTCTATTTCTGCCTCTAAACAGCTTCAAGTGTTCCCCTGGTGTTTCTACTCAGGGAATCCCTCTCTAGAGATCAAATGCCACTTAAATGATGCCTGACGTACCCAAGTAAAGATTCTGCTGAGCAGGCCCTTCAACGGGGAGATTTATACTGTCTCTTTTCAGGTGAAAAATGTCTTGAAGGAGCCATTGGTAGATAGACGTTGTAGCTAGTATGGCTACAATGTCTAGCAATTTCGGCTTCCTGGTGCCTACAGTTGTGGTCTTCTCCATCGTTACATCTGTTAGCATGGAGATATTCTATTTATGAGATTAAAGAACACATCTTCCCTCAAAAAGCATGTGACATGTCTTCCTTTACATGTAAGATGAGTTTCTTGCTTAGAAGCTTGGGAAATATATTTCGGTATCTCCTTAGGAGGCCTCTCTTAAGCCTTCTTCAATTGGAGATTTCATTTCAAGCTCTAAGGTATGTGTTATCTGTTCTTTTCAACTAATACTATTGATCATCTACTATAAAGGACGTATGCCAGGATGTTGATAGAAACAGAGCCCTTGACTGGGAGTGGAGACAGCTCTAGGACTATAATGGAGTGAAGTTTGGGTAGAGCCTCTTAGTGTATAGCCCAGTTCTATGGGAATATAAACCAACAAGTACTCACCCCTAAAACCATTGATGAGAACTCCTCAACTGAAGTTTAGGATAGCAACCTTCTAGACAGGGGCAACATCATGAGGCAACAGCCATCTGAGAAGTGTGGTATTGGGGGAACCTTAATGTAACCCTGCATAATGTACACCCAGAAACTTGGGAGAGATGAGAGCAGAAGATAAGATGCTAACAGGTAGAAAGGCCCTTGGGTGTGTGTCATGCTATGGATGCATTACGGAAGTGTTACATATGGGCACCTGGGGCTAAAGACTTTTGCCACCAACCTTAACATCCTGAGTTAGATCCTTAGGAGCTACATGGTAGAAGGAGAAGACTTTCACAAACTGTTCTCTGACTTCTATATGCATGCCTGTGGCAAGTGCATGTGCACACATGCACATACACACACATATACATACACACACATACATACATACATATATACATACATACATACAAATAAAATGTAATAACTATATTTTAAATCGGTAAACAGTTATGCGGGAATTCCCTATGTCACATAATCATGTGTGCCCTCACACAGGTGGTATCAGGGGAGGAAACCTACCTTTGTGTGAGGACAGAACTGAGGAAAGAGAGATAAGCTCAGAAGTAGAAGAGATGCAAGGTCCTTGGAGACTAGTTATGTCTGCCCCTTGTCATGGATGACCACTTCTCAGACCACAGAAAAAAGTAGAACTACTTCATAGAAGACCTTGTTCATAGATCCCAGCCCTATACCAGATTTGTTTCCATCAAAGAACCCAGGACGTTGTCTGCTGTAGTTTGGATCTGAAGTGTTCCCCAGGGGATTATGTATTAGAGGCTCAGTCTCCAAGTGAGATCCAAGTGCTACCTTATGGAAGGAACTTGGCTCACTGGAAACCATGCTCTCCAGAGGACTTGGAGCTCTGGTCTCTTTCTCTCTCTCTCTCTCTCTCTCTCTCTGTCTCTCTCTCTCTCTCTCTCCCTCTCTCTCTCTCTCTGTCTCTCTCTCTCTCTGCCTTTCTCTCTCTCTCTGCCTCTCTCTCTGTCTCTCTCTCTGTCTCTCTCTCTGTCTCTCTCTCTCTCATCTATGAAATTTCCTGTTTCCTGCATTCCCACCATGTTGTACTGCCTCATCACAGGCCCAAGAGCAATAAGGCTAGCCAACCATGAACTGGCACCTTTAACACTGTACCCCAAAAGTAAACCTTTCCTCTTTAAAACTGACTAAGTCAAGTGTTTTATTACAGTAACAGAAGGTTACTAACACACCCGTTCAACACCACATTGCCATTAGATGGGGTTTGACTAAAGGGGCAGCCGTATTTGTGCTGGGCCTTAACTTTGGGAATATGACTACATGCTTAATGGAACTTCCAAGGAAGTCCCGCAGCCCTTAACATTACAATTATATGTGTACTGTGTTTAGTAGCCTCTGTGGCCTTGTAAAGTTCCTAAGGATGCTACAGCATATGAGTTAGAGGTATCATCAAATGAGAATCCATTTGGCCCTGGGATGCAGCTCAGTGGTATAGACTTTGCCTAGGATGATCAAGACCCCAAGTTCCAGCCTCAGTACCACAGGAAACTGAGGGGGTAGGAGACAGGAAAAGGGGGAGGAAAAAGAAATCAGAACTCACACGGTTTTCCATGTGGGCCTCTTCCACAACACCACCTCTCTTGGTGTTGCTAATACCTTGCAAGAGTACTCAAAGCCATTGTTTCAACTCTTGTCCTGAGCAGTTGAAAGGACTGAGTACAAATCTGTGCTCCATTGCTGCTTCTGAGACTGAAGACCAATACTAACTGAATTCTTGGGCAAGCGTTTTTGTTTTTTTTTTTTTTTTCCTGTCTAGATTTCACAGAGGTTAGGACCAACTCCAAATGGTTCTGGTCAAGACCGAATGAAAAGGCTGAGAATGGTTTATACATACAACATGATATGGTGTGTCAGCTGTTATAATTCTATCATTACCTGTGACCAAATCTCATCAGATAGGCCATGTTTGCTGTATTGAGTAAAAGCAAGAGCCCACACTCACAGTTGCCAACAAAGTCAACGAATAGAAGAAGGCTTTCCAGGTTTCCAGTTAATGACATCAATCTCATAGCAGATGTATTATCTTAAGGTTTTTTTTCCTCTTTGGCAGAACTTCTGGATCCAAAGCACAGTTCAGCATAAATGAAGGCCTGGCTCCACCCCAGCATATTAATCAATGAATTAATTCTCGCCAGCCATTAACCTTGGGCCTGACTTCAGTGACTTGGCTGTAGCAGCGTGAGGAGCCCAAAGCCACTGGAGAGAGCAGCAGGGGGCCTTCAGTCTCCTGAAAAGGGAATGTCAGCTCACCTGTGTTTTCTAGTCTTCTAGAATCTTCTATGGAACAAAATGGTGAGAGAAAGAGAGTGTTCCTGAAGTTGAGAGTCACAAACTGTGACCCAAGTCAAGTCCGGCCACCTGACCTCAATAAGTCAATTAAAAAGCCATGTAATGTGGAGTATAGGGGAAAAAAAGAGAGATTAATTCAATGTTACTACACTGGAAAGAGGAGCAAAGGGTCCCAAAGAATCCCCTGTGGAATCCCTCACTTCATGGTCCTGAAGAGTGATTAAGGTTAAAATAGGAAACCAAGGACTAGCACATCTAAGCAACCCTGGTCAAGTTATGGTTCCTTCCCCCACTGACCCATTCTTGTCTGGGCTTCAGTCTTGTAAGGTAATATGACAAATTGTTAGAGGTGAGCTCCTCTTCTGACTGGCACCTTTTTCTTCTCCCATGAGATTCCTTGAGAAATTCCCAGTTATTTGGGGTTCACTGATTCCACGCTAGATCTAGGTACTTCCGTTAACGGATCTCTCTCTCTCTCTCTCTCTCTCTCTCTCTCTCTCTCTCTCTCTCTGTGTGTGTGTGAATATATTTGAGTGTGTGTGAGCATGAGATCTCCTCCAGAGACGTAATCTCTATGTTCTTGATCAGGTATCCCAGCTCAGTGCTAGGAATCCCCTCCCTGCCTACCTAGGCCTCCTAATCCTGGCCCCCCAGATCCCCCAGCACACACACACACACACACACACACACACACACACACACACCACTGCACCATTTGGTGTTTTCCCAAGTTATTGTGATCTTTCAACTGTGTGTATGCATATTTTGTATGGTTCCATGCACATGTGGAAGCCAGAGGTGAGCAATAAATGTCTTCCTCAACTGTTCTCTCTTATTTTTGAGGCAGGGTCTCTTACTGAACCTGCAGCTCACCAATTCAGCTACATGAACTAGCCAGTGAATCCTGAGGAGGATCCTCTTCCCCCCATTTTCCCATTACTGGGATTACAGGCATACACTCTATGTCAATATGCTGATCATAGAGCCTTCATCTGGGGGAGCTGAGGAAAGCGAGTCTAGTGTGACTTCACATGAAGAGTGACTCATGAAACATTAGAGGCATCATGTAAGAAGGCAGTTTAGGTAAGCAGAGACCCAATGCTGAGCCACAGGGTGGCATGTATTGGGACAGGTGAGGATGGAATGTTCCAGAAGCCAGGCTGTGATGCTAAGAGTTCAATGATGAAGGCTGGGGGACCGGCTCAGGGGTGGAGGGCTGGGTGAGGAAGGCCCTGGGCTTCATCCCCAACCATATAAAGAAAAAGAGAAAAAAAAATCCAGAGATGAGATTAGAAAAGTGAGATTATTCCACATGAAGGAAGGTCTGTGAAAAGCAAGGTCCATGAAAACTGGAGATCCCCTGCCTGAAGGGAAGGGAAAGCGAGCATTCATGGGGCTGGATTGCAGGCCTGGAGCAGCCACCACCACCACATAATGAATGAAAACAATGCTCCGCCAGGCAACCAAGTTCCTCAGCAAGATTTTGAGGGTGGCTAATTGCTGGGAAATGGATAAACACATGGGATCCTGTTCTCCACCTCCCAGACAAGCCCACGCGGCCTGTTTTACCAATCCTGTGTGGGTTTAAACCATATAAAACAATCTTTCTTTCACCCCAACCATCAACTCGCTTTCCTGCTTCATTTAATCCACACGTGTTTTCTATTGCTTCACAGAAATCTCCCTAAGAGGAAAATCACCCCAACCCTCCCTCCAGCTAGCAAAGTCATCTCTTTCTACCTGGAACAAGACCATGGTGTGGCCTCAACATGTCACAGACTGGGTGTTCCAAGAGGGTAGCTAAGTTTTCTAGATCGCTCTTGAGTCTGTTCACCAAGAACTTCCTGAACTGGGTGAGCACTTAGAGCCAACCTTAGGAACCCAGGCGGTGGGCTCCTGAAGTGGTAAAAGAGACAAATGTATGTCTCTATTTGGAAATATGGACACTTGTACATAGGAGTCAATTGTAGCAATGCAACTGAGTGGCTCCTGACCTAAGGAGACAAAAGAGCGACTGAACTTGCAGTGAATCCGCTGGAGAAAACTACTGCGGCCCCAGGCCTTGGGGGTCTGACCTCAATTCTCTTCCCCACCACTCAGCCTCACAGCTAGAGGTAGAGCTCAGTGATTGTGCTATTAACTTCAATTGTTAACTTGACCACAGCCTAGAGTCACCTGAGAGGAAATCCATAGAGGAATTGTCTGGATCCCATTGGCCTGTTGCCTTGAGTAAGAAAAAGGCAAGAGACCTGGGGAGCCAGCTCAGTCAGTAAAGAACCTGCTTTGCCAGCTGCAGGACCTGAGTTCAATTCCCAGCACCCCCACAAAATGCTTGGTGTAGCGGTATGCACTTGTAATCCCAGGACCAGGGGGTGGACACGGGAGGGTCCCTGGGGCTTACATACCAGTCAGCCTAGCCCAATCTGCAAGCCCCAGGTCTCACTGAGAAAGAGTGTCTGTGGAGTGAAGAAATGGCCCAGCGGTTAAAACTGCTCCTCTCACAGGAGACACTGGTTCCGATCCCAGAATCCATATGGTGGCTCACAACCACCTGTAATCCCAGTTCCAGGGGATCTGACGCCCTCTTCTGGCCTCCAAGGGTACTGCATGCATTTGGTACACATACAGACAACCAAGCATACACACATAAATATAAAAAAATAAGCATCTAAAAAAAGAAAGAAATCTTGCCTTATAAAACAGATGAACATCGTCTAAATAGCAATACTGCATTTTGACCTCTGACCTCCACATATACATGTACACAGGTGCACATGCACACATACAAACACACAGAGTGTAAAATATCATTGAGAAAAATTAAATACTCGAATGCATGGCAAGTGCTCATATTTTTGAGTGGGAAGTCTCAACTTGTTAAGGTATTCTCAACTTTGCCCAAATATGTCTGTAAATTCAATATTAGCTCTATCAAAACAATTTTTTACAATCAGCAAACTTGTCCTAAAGTATAAAAACTTATCCCAAATGATTTGGGTAAAAATATAAACAAACAAACAAACAAATAAATAAAGCAAGCTTGGAGTTTTATAGTTTTATACACCCAGTATTAAGAGATACTAAATTATAAGAGAACATGGTATTGGGGGAAGATCAGTAAATAAATCCACAGGACGGAATGCAGAGCACATATATTTGTCAATGTGTATACATGCCTGCATATAAAATTCATCTCTTGGCTTTCAAAAATGATTCCTAGGTGATTCCATGGGGAAATTCATTTTGACAAATTACTCTGGAAGTACTAAACATCCATATAGACAAAAGGTAAGGTCTGATCTAAACAATGCTGGACAGCATCTGCATGCTTTTCTTTGGTAACAACACAAGCTGGAGTCACAGGGAAGAGTCTGCATTGAGGAATTCCCAACATCAGGTTGGCCTGTGGGCAAGCAAAGCATGTAGGGCACCTACAGAGGAATTATTTCAGATGACTCTTAGATTCCCTATGTCAAAATTCAAACATCTAAGAGGAAGCATCTGGGCCACCCCTGTGCTAGTGAGGTCTGCAACAATCTCTCAGCCAAGAGACAGAAAGAAAAGAAGCAAGGGAGAAAGGATGGGTAAGTCCAACATAGTCAAAGGTCAAATAAGTTCGCCCCAACTGTATCATGGCACAAGCCATGGTCTGGGAGAAACATGAGCATCTGGCAGTGACCTTAGATGTAGAATAGAAAGAGGGTTTTTCTAAATCAAAAACGAAATGACAGCCCACTTTTCAAATGAGCAGACCTGATGGCGGTGATTCCCCAACTAAGATTCCTTCTTCACAGTGACTCCAGCTGTGTCAAGCTACTGGAGAAAAAAAGTACACATACTGGCCAGCATTGCTTATATTAGGTTTGTTCTGAATAGTCTAGAAATTTGAAAGACACACACATACATAATAAACATATACATATGCACATGCACATACATTACGTATACACATACACATATACATTGCATATACTTTGCATATACATTACACGCACATACACACACATATACACATACATAAACAGATGACTTAAAACATTTTGGTACATTAATATAATGGAATACTACTTAAAAATTACTAACTTTTATTAGGATCAAATTACTAATACATAGAACAAAGTTCATAAATTCAAAAGTATTATGGTTGAAGAAAAGATCTCAGACACAGAAAGTAAATACTAAATTAAATTAGTCTATCTGTATGAAATAAAAAATAAGCAAAAGAACACTAAATAATAGAAATTAGAATACTGCTTACAAGAAACCGACTGGAGGAGTTGGAGAGATGGCTCAGAGGTTAAGAGCACTGACTGCTCTTCCAAAGGTCCTGAGTTCAATTTCCAGCAACCACATGGTGGCTCACAACCATCTATAATGAGATCTAGTGCCCTCTTCTGGTGTGTAGGCATACATGTAAGCAGAACAATGTATACATAGTAAATAAATAAATCTTTTTTTTAAAAAAAGGAAGGAAGGAAAAAACCAGCTGGAATGGAATATGCAGGACCTTCCTGGGTTAACAGAAAGAGGTTTATCTTGAGGAGGTGGAATGTGCAGATGTCAAAACTCATCAGATGATCCACCTAACACCTACATGATTTACTGTGTGACATAACACCTCTATCGGTTTGCAGTGTCTTTTTGTTTTCAGTCCCAGGCTTAAGGTTGACAGTTAAACCAACTCCTAAAACAGACTAGCTGATCCCCAATTCTGTGTGTTCTGTGACACAGCTACTCATTGGGCAGTGACTGCTCCCTACAAGGTCTACTGGATAGTGGGAACTCATCTTACTTGCATAAAACCTCTTCTTTGCATAAGTTGAGTTCTGAAGGAGCCCTTATAGTTATTGATGGGGATGTAAATGAACCCCACTACTAGGGAAATTAGGATGACAGTTCCTTGAAGTAAAAACTACCATATGATCCAACTATGACACTCCTGGGTAGATGGAGTCCCAAAGGACTCAGAGGCAGAGGACAAGAGCGATGACTGCACACCCTCCTTTATTCTCTAACTATTCATAATGGCCAAGCTATGGAATCAGCCTAGGGACCCATCAATAAATGGATGGATAAAGAATATATGGCATATATATATATGTGTGTGTGTGTGTGTATGTGTGTGTGTGTGTATGTATATATATGTATATATATTTAAAGACCCTTATTCAACCATAAAGAACAAAAAGTTCAGCTGAGAGATGACTCAGTGGGTAAAATTCTGAATTAAGATCTCCAGTACCCATGTAAAGCTGAGCGTGATAGCTTGCACGTGGAACCCAAGTGCTTGGGAACAGAGATTCACTGGCTAGCTAGTCTAGATGAGAGTGACAGAGGAAGACACTGAATGACCTTCAAAAGGACATGAGTACACGCTCATGCACGTGCACACACAATAAAAAATAAACGAATAATACAAAGAACAACGAAATTCTGTCATGTGCAGAGAAATGAATGGGACTAGAGACCGCTCTGTTAAGTCAATTAAGGCAACCTCAGAAAAACACATTTCTTTTGGTTTCTCTCATGGGTGCAGTCTAGATTTAAAAAGACAAGACCATGAAAGCTGGAAGATTATTGGGAAGAGGAAGGGAAACGGACAGGGCTGGGGGGACAGAGAGCAACAGGAGCAGTCAGAATAAGCAAAGTCCACTCCACAGTGAAAGACGCCACAGTGAAAACCACTGATTTTAATAGCACATACTGATTTAAAAATCAAGATGTGTTCTAAGGAATGTCCGCCAGACGGAAGATCTTGCATGGAATGAGCGGAAAGGGTAAGAGGTATGTGCTCATGACTGAGATGGACTTCCAAATGGAGCAAGTCAGGGTGTGAGCTGGCAGAGGAGACTATGGGCAGTAACTGGGGTGGTGTGGGGTGGGCAGGACACAGGGGGAGGTTTATCACAAGACAGTAAGCGTGTATCACCACACACCATACCAAATACCAATATAAATTTCAAATCACTGGCTTTTAGTCCCAGGATTGACCCCAGGGTCTCTGGCATCCTAAGCATAAGCTCTGTCAGGCCACCTGAGGAAATATAATTTAGCCGTGAGAAACTAAAATCTGAAACAATAGTTGGGAGAATTTTCAATAAAATATCTAAAACATAGTCAGCAAGAAAAATACAATTATAAGAATTACATCCACAAAACTTGTAGTAAACTATCTTCCTCATCTCTCTAATAAATTATGTGACCTAATAAATAATAAGTGTGACCACAGAGAGCCCTAAAGGTATCAAGACAATGAAGTTGAGTAGATGTGAAATGACTATAGGGTGTTTTTGTAGCTTCCTATAAACTTGTATATTCACAGGGAAGGAAGTTTCCTCTTATCAAATCAAGTGTAATTCCTGATACTGACAAGAATTGGCCACTTGGTAGTGCACACCTGTAATCCCATTATTCAAGAAGCTGAGGCAGGAGGACAGTTGTAACTTTGAGGTCAGTTTGGACTATATAGTGAATTAGAAGGCAAAATGCACTTGATAGCCAGTCCCTGTCATGCTCAAGACAGGGCAGAGAAAAAGAAAGAGAAAAA
Source organism: Rhynchomys soricoides (assembly GCA_019843965.1). Taxonomy (NCBI): domain Eukaryota; kingdom Metazoa; phylum Chordata; class Mammalia; order Rodentia; family Muridae; genus Rhynchomys; species Rhynchomys soricoides. The sequence goes on along the minus strand of JADRCH010000074.1, from coordinate 937,176 downwards.
AAATAAAGGGAGTCTAAAATAAAGGCAGATTTCTTCTTCCTTCGTTGACCTTGACTGTAGTTGTGGGACACATCACTTCCTGGCATTAACCATTGTGTCAAATGTCCCACCTTACTAATGAGCATCTTCAACTGTCTCTTTCTTACAGAACCTGTTCCTTTCTGCAGCTAGATAAAGGTAGAGGAGATGGACCACACACTGGGTAAGCCTTCTTCATCAGGGAGAAAAGCCATATTTCCTGTACCAGAAGCCTATTTCCTACTAGTTCAAAACCCTCTGCCTCTGCCTCTGCCTCTGCCTACTCAAGATGATTATACAGGGCTCTGTGTTTAATTGTGCTGTGCCCTGTGTGTGTTGACTTCATCTGTAGGATACCAAGGTGGCTTTGTTTCGTCTTTAACATGTTAATGGAACCTAAGGCTTAACTCATGTTAGACAAGCTCTCTCCCATGAAATCCATCACAATCTCAACAGCAGTGTTTAGTTTTATTTCCATGTTTGAAACAAGGTCTGGCCATTGGAGCCCAGACTGGCCTCAAACTTATGGTAATCCTCCTGCTTCTGCCTCTCAGGTGTTGGATTACAAGCATGCACCATCGTGTCCAACTCTCAATACCAAGTACTTGATGGTAAGGAGAAGTGCTTTAGCTTTAAGTGATAAAACTTGGAACCATGACTGACTCCCCACTTCAAACTCAGCTACTGTTTTATGAAAAATTATTCTATTAATTGTTTGATATAAGTATCTAAAGGTCATCATGAATTATTATGTGAGAAATTATGTTAGAGCAAACAAAACAAAAGCTAAGATAAAATTAAGTTCATGATCATTTTATTCAGCTTATACTGAGTATCCACTATGTTCTAGTCATTTCTCTAAATATTATAATTCTCACATGATCATGAATTCTGAGCATCCTGTATGTTCTGGGATTTGACTTATATCTCCACCGATTAGTAACTTAACAAGAAAAACTCAGAGATTCCCATAGCATTCCACCCTGCCCTTAGCTGGCCCAAATGCCAGCAAGTTTTCCCTTGGGCTAATTCACAATTCCCACTCATGACAGCCATGGGAGTTACGACTGGCTCTCACCCTCCACAAAGAAAACCCAGCTGCTCCTTTCTCTTACTGGCATCCATGTGTTCTAGCCACTTTCTACTGCATGACTCAAGTTGAAGGGCTGCTTTTTCTCAGACCTGGAAGTTGACGATTTGCCAAAGAGATGTTCTGTTTCCTGCTACTCTGTCGGAAAGGTGTGCTTCCTAGGTCTATTCAAACAAGGTTAAGGTGCTAGAATATGGCCTTCCCCAGGCTGTTTTAGTCCATGTGATTAGAAACACAAGAGGAGCAAATTATTCTTTTGGCCTCTTGGGTAGTGAATCACAAAATCCATAAAGGTTTCAACTTCTGGGCCCTGGCATGGAAGATGGTGGCTTTTCATCCTGACTATGATACCCTCGATCCTCGGGAGGCAGCAGCTCTCAGAAGTACTGTTGATGAAAGTGTTTCCTCACTCTGCTCTGAGGAAATGCCCAGTTTAAGTGAAGGGGATGGAGAGACAGCCGAAGGAAACAGCCTGAAAGAAAAAACACAAAGTTTTAAAACTTAATTATCTTCAAGACAATAAAATAATTTGTTCAAAATGTTTATGGGAAATGAGTTTGGATTTAGATTCTCTTCCCACTCAAATGATCAATAGCATCTGAAAGGGCAAAAAAGAACTGAGTTTTCCTACCCACGTGCCCACCATGAAAAAGTTAGTCAAGAAACTACTTTGGCAAAACAAAAAAAGAATTGAAGAAAGGGAGTGAAATATGGTCAAAAGGAATAGTGTCAGTCAAATGTGAACCAGAAGGGGAAGCCATTAGGCTGTGCAAGCAGAACATTGTAGAACCAGAAGACTGAACTTTTGTTTCGCTGGGCTCATTTATATGTCAAGAAAGGCTCTTCTGGAAAAACTCACAGCTCTCTGAAGATATTTAGCTCCATTTAGCAGGGCCTTTGGTCCATCTCACCTTATTCCACGGTTTCAAATCCACTTACATATAGCAGTGGCACACACTGTGAATGACACTAGCAATTTCCAGACCCCAGCCTGGTGCTTTGTCAAATGATCCATCTCTAGCCATCCCCTAGGGATTTCCTACTAACAAGGAAAAGAAGATGGCTGAATTCAAAGATCTTAAGCATGTGCTATTTTTCAGAGGCAAAAATTAGGACATGAGAGCAGACTGATAAGTAAAATTATATTTTCCAGAACAAAACAGGAAGAATACTTAAGATCAAGCCATTCTTGCCAATTCAGAACAAATGTGACTAATATTGTTCTGGGGTACCTGTGGAAGCAAGACAGGATGAAAATCTGAGGTCCTCAGCCAAGGGCTCTTTAGGATCCTTTATGCTCCTAGAGACTCACCCTCCTCTTATCAGGGTGAGCACCCACGGTGTTCCCACTAGCTCACTCCACAAGTCCACATTTCTTACACATTTGTTTGATGATTGCATATGATAGCCTGGATCAGGGACAGGTGGCTATGTAGAAAGCATCAAACCTAACCTCTTCTCTCTTATCCTTGGTGGTTTAGTTCTGGCCCCACACTGTCTGCCCTACCTAACCAACAAGTTCTGCAGCGGGGAAGCTTGGGAATTGTAATGCTAGTATGTTCTTGGGAGTAGAATGGAGCGGGGAGTAGGGCATCTTACTAACATTTGCAGCTACTTATCAAAAGTGTTTTTGCTTACCTCTTATAGCAGTCTGCTTAGATAATCTGGGCTAGGTACAGTAGCACATACCTGTAAACCCAGAACTTGGGAGGTGGAGGTGGAAGAATCAGGGGTTCAAAGTCATCCCTGATTACGTAGTTAATGAATTCAAAATAAACAAATAAATAAGGTCTGAAAAGTACAACATTCTATCTCATTGCAACCCCGATGTTGTTTTGGTATTTCTTATTGAGTGGAATCCTAAGCAACCATAGAGCTAACTGGTCTACCTCTTAATGAATTCTGAACACATTCCCTTAGAAAAATGCCAATTCTAAAGATTTACACCCACAACATGCACTCCTAGCCCCACCTCCTGTTTCCAGGGCTCCTGCAAGTGACTCATTAGCCTTGGCCACCAGAATGCCTTGGTGTCAGCTGAGAGATGAAGATAAGAGCTGCAGGCCTCCCTTCCCTCAGGACATTGTGTCATATTCAGGGAGTTCTAACCACAGAAGCTGATAAAAGCTGGGCAGGCTCACTTCCCCAGAGACAGTTTCATACCCAGTGATGTGGGTCCTGAATCCAGAGAGGCAGTAGAGCCTTACAAATATTTACCTTGCCACATGGCAACAGGGAGGTACTAGAGAGGGCTATTTCACTTTAAGGACATATATCTCTCAATCCACTCTCACAACAAATATTGAGAAATATGGTTGACCAGGTTTGGTGGTGCAGGTCTTTAAATCAAGCACTGTGGAGGCAGAAGTATTTGGATATCTGTGAGTTCGAGACTAGCCTGGTCTACAAAGAAAATTCTACACAGAGAAACCCTGTCTCGATACCACTCTCTGCCCCCACAAAAAGAAAAAGAAAAAAGTGGTTACTATACCAGAATTGAAAAACATGTGACTGCTGAACCCGTTTAATTTCTGATACATCTGCTAATCCAGGAACACTCAATAAGTGCTATCAGGCTTGCTGGCATGTGTGTAGCTAACATCACTTACCCTTGAGTTCAGAGTCAGCCTCCTTACATAAATGAGTTACCACAGCTCCACCTAGTTTCCTAGTTATGCTGGCAATCTCCCCACATTTGAATTAAGGAAACCAAGGGTCTGAGGCTTAAATCAACAACTACAAAACACAACCGAGAGAGGACATACCACACGACCCTCCTACATACTCCACTGGGAACTGGGGAGAAAATTCAGTGTCTTCAGAGATCGAGTTAACCAGGAATTTCTCAGAATCTGGAGTCACAAGCCAGGTGTCACTTTAGCAACTGTTAATAGGAAAGACTTAGTTGAAAGGCACAGCATAGTTAAAGGATATAAGAGGAGAGTCTCCATCATTAAAACTCATACAGTGATTCAGACTTTAGTCTCCATGGAAACAACATCATCAGCTCTGCCAAATGCCTCCACTCCAAGTACAAGGACCTAAAGTAAGGAAGGCTTTCCATTAACTACCACACACCAGGCGCCATCTTGTGGAGTCTCTTAGCAACGTGGAAGAAACCACAGACTAAATTTTTTCCAAAATTATCAGTACAATTTCTGGACAATTTTTGACTAGTTTAAGAAAACACCAAGAGCTTTCCCTTCCAACTAAAAACTTAAAAAAAAAAAACCCTTGACACTCTCCTGGGGATCTAAGAGTTAATAAGCATCAGTTATGATTTCTTCACCCCAAAGTCAGCAATCTTTAGAAAAAAGGAAGAAAATTTAAGGAAGTAACTTGGTTGTTTTACAGAAAAATATTCTTTAAATGGCAATGTACACCCCTTTTATTGGAGAAGCTTCACCCAGAGTTTCAGAGCCTGCGCCCTGTTGCTCTGTTTCGTGTCTGGATGGTTTAAAGAGAACCACATATGTGTGTGAGTGTGTTCCACATACGGTCATGGAAGGTTTCACACAGCTCCAGAGGGAACCTGAGGTCTGATCATGTGGATCCTGGTTCCTACTTACTTTGTTTTTCTGAAATTATTAATCAAGGCCATGCATGTAGAGCTTTTGAGAACCAGGTGTAGGCGATCCACTTACTTAAGAATACTTCCTATAACTGACTGTACCAGGGAGACCAGGATTGAATCTAAGATCCCACAGTTGACAATGGATATCAGTGCTCAGGTTTCACCAGAACACCACACTGGTTAGAGGTGGTGCTAAGTTCTGTATTTTGTGTGGTTGTGATACTAACAGAGAGAGTGTGTGTAGAGTGTCATAGAGCTAGGCAATTTTATCCCACCCATCCTCGAAGCAGACAGACTCCAAATTCTAAATTAGTTGGGATGCAGTTACTATTACAAACACCTGAGACCACCACCTTACAAAGAAAAGGCTTGGATCACAGATTTGACGTTCTAGTCCATGACCAATTGTGTCTGTAGCTTTGGACTTTCAACAAGGCACCACATCATGGTAGAAGTGTGTGGTGGAGCTAAATAACTCTCCCTATGAGTAGCACATAAAAGAGAGAGGAAGCCATGATTTCCAAGGCCCACTAATCTAATGTTCTGAGGCATTGCACTAGGTACAATCTCTTAGAGTTCCTGCCACCTCCCAATAGTGCCCACTGGGGACCAGGCTTCTATAAGCACATCTAACCTGTGGCCCACAGCCTGTGCATGTACCCCTATTCTGCCAACAACAGCTCTGAAAGTAGCCTGTCACAAATTTAGAAATTTAGTTAAAACATTCAGAAGTATAGGTGTTTGTATGTGCATGTATGTTTGCGTGTGTACATATGTGTGTGTTTTTATGTGTGTATATGTTTGTGTGTGTGTGTTCCACATATTCTTTTATTTTTATCTTATTACATTTTATTTTACTTTTTTGCTTATTCACTTTACATCCCGCTCACTGTCCCCTCCCACAATCCATCAACGTCCCTCCTCCCCTTCCTCTCCGAGCAGGTGGGTTGGGTATCCCCCAACCCTGCATGCCCAGTTTTTAAAATGTGAATTTTGAGAAAGTGAATTCAGATCCTCATGCTATTGATGCAAAGTATTTCTGAAACTTTTCACCTCAGTCTCAAGAAATTTTTGTGATTTTCTTGTAATTTAACTTTTTTTTCAAGCATGAACTTTGGAGATAATATTGTTACTTCATGCCTGCAACACATGAACCTTTGGCAGTTTTGCAGAAAAACATTGATTAGCACAAGACCCACAGGCTTTTCCTTCCTGTTTGTGTGGGGGGTGGGCTTAAGGGACACTCACCAGGCAAACCATAGCATTGCAGTATATAGTTTGCAAAATAACACAGCTACCCCACTAAGGCTTTGCAAGTTCTTCAAGTTCACAGAAGATACTCAAAGAAGGTCCGAGGCTGTCTGGCAGTGGATGTGTCTCATACTGATGAACAGAAGAAGCTACGGCCCAGACCACAGTGTCACTGAATAAACACTTGCTTGGTTTTATTATAGAAAGTTTAACCAGATTTCTTACCCCAACTCCATGAGTTCTTTTCTTCAGAGTAAGAGGCAACAATTATCAACTACCCAGTGGCATGCACCAATGCAAAGATTCTCACTTGAAGATGGATTTGTAGAGCCCACAGGATGACGGGGAGATGGAGCAAAGCTTTTGCATGATGTCAAATCAACTCCCAGGGAGAGATTCGGGGAATGCCTGAGAGCAAGTGATGTCTGGATCAGGAGAGCATCTGACTTTAGCTGAAAGCTAGAAAAGTGTGACATGGAAGGCCACAGACAGTGCACCAGGCAGGTAAGAGACAGGTGGGTAAAAAACGGATGTGGTTCAAGAAAAGGGGGTCAAAGCAATGGGGCTGGGAGTCAGCCAGCTGCTCCTGAGGAGGGACTTCCTTCAAGGGGTGCTACCACCACCCCCCATACCACCATCACCACAACCACCACCATCACCACAACCACAACCACGACCTATACCACCACCATCATCACCACCACCACCATTATCACCACCACCACCATCACCACCATCACTACCATTACCAAATGCCCCCTTTTTCATTGCCAGCTGGGCCCTGCCTCTGCTGTCCCTACAGCAGATTCAGATTCAAGTAAAGTGGTTATAGGTAAGGTGACAGTCCACAGGAGGATAACACCCCATGAGGACCCAGCTCCCCACTGCCTGCTTCCACATCTCAGAAACAGAGAGTACATTTTCCTGGGAGCTATCCTGGCCAACTAGGGAAGAGAAAGGGTAGACAGAAACAAAGCAAAGGCTTCTTACAGGAACTGAACTTTCCACAAGCCAACAGCTGCTTCTTTCTCTGCTGCTCTCAGTCCAGTGTGGATCACGCTGACCTACTGGTCTAGAGGCAGAGAGTTCTATGGGATGGATGAAGGGCGCCTCTTGCTGTATGTCCAAGTAAACACTTCTGGGCCTCGGCATTGTTGAGGGATGGTTTTATGCACTGTGTATTCAGATGTTGATTGCTGTGCCCAGGGATCTGGTTGTAGTCCTGAAGTTGGCATTGCCATGATATTTGGAGCATCTTCTGTCTCTGTGATGTGTAAAAATTCATTTCCATCACCTCTGATGGGTTAATAAAGAGCTGAGCAAAAGAGAATAGGGCAGAATTTCTGATCCCTGGGTGTCCCAAAGGAGGTAGGAGGTGGTGTCTTAGTTAGGGTTTTACTGCTGTGAATGAGCAGACACCATGACCAAGGCAACTCTCATAAGGACAACATTTAATTGGGGCTGGCTTACAGTTTCAGAGGTTAAGCCCATTATCATCAAGGCAGGAGCATGGCAGCATCCATGCAGGCATGGTGCAGGAGGAGCTGAGAGTTCTACATCTTCATCCGAAGGCTGCTAGCAGAAGAATGGCTTCCAGGCAGCTAAGACGAGGGTGCCCACAGTGGCACACCTACTCCAACAAGACCACACCTCCAAATAGTGCCACTTCCTGGGCCAGACATACTCAAACCACCACAGTGTGGGTGTACACATGTACCCATGTGTGTGTGGATAATGAAGGACAATTGAAATAGGGTCACTGAACCTGGGACTCAACAATTCAGCTTGGTAGGCCAGCAAGCTCCGGGATCCACTTGTCTCCTTCAGTATTGGGATTACAGGCATTTGTTGCCATGCTCAGCCTTCTACATGGGTGTGGGAATCTGAACTCAGGTCTTCATGCTTGTATAAGTTCTTTACTGACCATGCCATCTCTCCCCAGATTGTTGGCCAGAGTTATAATGCCCTAGGACTTTGTACATTTCTTATTACTTTCCTATTTATATGTAAAAAATGGCCAGAAAGCATACATATTCTGTTTGTTTCTCTGCAAACCCTTAATATTATTTTAAATGTAAAGTTGCCTTAACTTTCTATATGGCTAAACACAGACACACACAGACACACACACACACACATTCATAACCCACACACATTCATACACATAAACTTACAAACACACACATACATATACACAAACACACACTCGCACACATACAATCTGCAGATGAGGGGAGCTCTGTACTCTATGGTGAGGCCAGCTCAGCACAGTGCTCAGAAATCAACATGGCCTCAGGTGGCAGCTCAGACCACAAACATCTGCATGGCCTTTGGTGTTAACTCGGGTCACAGACACTGACACAAACTCCAGCTGCAGCAGGACCACAGCCCCAGACATTGCCTTCAGTGGCAGCCCAGGCAGGGCGTCACTATGGCCTCAGATTGCAGCACAAGTCACTCAGATCAATTTGGCCCTCTGGTGTCATCATGGCCCCCAGACATCAACATGCTCTCGAGCAACAGCCCAGACCACTGACATCTAGATGGCCTTCGGTGCAAATACAGACCACAGATATCAGTAGAAACTCTAGCTGTGGTAGCCATGTGTCACACATGGCTTTTGGTGGCAGCCCAGCTTGGGTATCACAGTAGCCTCGGGTCCACCTGTTCCTCATTGAGTCTCTGATTCCATCTTTTCCCACACTCCTCTTGGATGTCTTTCTTCAGGCAGGCCTGGGCTATGCCAAATGCATGTGGTTTAATATTGAATATTAGCTCTGAACCTTAGCAGTACAGTAGAATCACTTAGGGAAATTTAGAATTAGTGGGCCTCTGAGATTTCCGTTTAATTGTACTGGTGGGATCTTTTGCCACTGAGATTCATATATACTTAAAACTCTCCAAGAGACTAGAACACAGAACTCATACTGAGGACTCCTGGATTAAGTGGATGAGGAAGACACTCTAGGTAAGCGGGAAGACAGAGAGAGCTCTCCAAGCAAGCAATCATGACAGATTTGAAGGATAAGCAGTCTGACTGCTTGGAGATGAGGATTTGTTTGTTTTTTTTTAGGGTGGTGGAAAGTAGATTTAAATAGGCCAGGGGAAAGCTGTAGTAGAACTGATGGACTCTGGTGACAAGAAGAAAAACAGGAAGCTAGAAGAAGCCAGGCTAGCGGCCCCTGCCAATCATGTGCTGGACTAGTAAGTGAGAGGACACCAGAGCCTTTACAGGTTGGAGTGCTGGGATATAAATGCAGAAATGGGCAGAGAAAACACTGTGAATGAAGATAGGCTGGGCTTGCCAGGTATATATATATACACATCTATACATACACATATACACACATACACATATACACATACACACATACACATATACACATACACACACATACCATATATGCACATACACATATACACATATGCACATACATATATACACACATACACATATACACACATACACATATACACACATGCACATATACACATACACATATATACATATACACATACACACATACACATATACACATACACACATATACACATACACATATACATATGGGTGTTAAGGGAAAGCTTAAGTTGCAAGGATCCCAAGCTTTCAAGGCCGATGGTCAAGTTATGCCATGGCAAGGATGGGGGAGATGAGTCACTGGCGTGTAGCTCAAAGCATAAAGCTAGCAGCTTCCCTGAACGGGATTCTAATTTTCCTCAGCAAAGCCAACATCTTACCTGTTGGTCCTCAGGACAGCTTGTGTGGAACTGCTCAGCACACTTAGGTTGGCAAGACACTAGTGAGAGAAAGTGGGGACATCCATGTAGCCATGCAGCTAGGAGACCGGGGTTAGGAACGAACACCATCTTTAAAAGAAGAATTGAGGGAGTTAGTGGTATATCTTAGTGATAGAGCACATGTTTAGCATGCTCGACTGCTGGAGTTCACCCCTCCCCTGCAAAACAAAGAAATTACTAACACCTTACACAAACCTGAAGATGCCAGTGCTATCATCATTACAAGTACACACACATGAGGCCCCACTTTTCTTGTAGGTGAAGCAGAGATAAATTCTAGCTAAGACATTTGAGCATTCATCGGACAGAGACATATACATTTTACCAGGGAGAAAGCAAATGCCCTCAAAGCAATAATGTCACTTGAGGCACATGCACCATTTTTCATCTTCAAAGAAGTTTGTAGACATGAAAGAATTGACTGCTAGCTCTCCTTAGATATGAATAAATTCATGCTGTTGGCCACAACCCAATCCACATCCTCAGATGTAAGCAATGGACTCCACTGATGCACTGTGGCTAGACAAGATCACTTCTTGTGAGGGCAGATTGGGTGGAGGTGTGGGAGCCAGAGGGATTTAAAAAAAAGAAGAAGAAAGAAAAACCTGCAATCTATCTACTAACTACTGTGAGTCTGGAGAAAAGTTTGGGAAAATCCCTGCAGGGGTCTGGCCAGGCTCTGCTTCCATCCATCCCCTTTTATGACTGCACAAAAGAGATGGTGTCATTCCAGCGCATCCCTAAAGCTGTAGCCTGTCATCTCTGATGCCCCTTCCTCTATGTGCCTGTCACACATGCTTTCTTACTACAGATTCATGTGTTGCATGGCATAGCCAAGGGAACCAGCATTAACAGTGCACGTGCCAGAGAGAGAGAGAGAGAGAGAGAGAGAGAGAGAGAGAGAGAGAGAGAGAG
>JADRCH010000074.1:809697-926517 GCA_019843965.1 Rhynchomys soricoides | reverse complement strand
GAGAGAGAGAGAGAGAGAGAGAGAGAGAGAGAGAGAGAGAGAGAGAGTGTTTGTGTGAACCTGGTACTTTTTCTTGCTGTCTGCTCGTCTTTTTTCTTATTTGGGGATAATGGGTGTGTGCTGGGGAGGTCAATGCTGCACCATGCCTCTTATAAGGCTCTATTCTCTGCTTGATGTAGGCAACACAGTGAGATTAAGGTCTGGCTTACTCCTGCTCAATAAACCATTCCATCCAACTGACTCTGCCCAGCACTTTTCACTCCCCCCCCCCCATCCTAAATCCCTCCCTCCCAGGGCCTGGACTTCACTTCCCTTCCCTCAGCTTCTCTGATTCCTATATAACCCCGACCATTTTGGACGTGTGGTCCTTGCTCCCTTAGCTCCCGACTGCTCCTGGAGGTCTCTTGGTCTGCTTGCTCCCATCCCATCTCCTCTTCCTCCCCCCACCCCTCTTCCCATGCCCCAGTTCAGCCTTCTGGCCCTGTTTAGGCTGGATCCTTCCAGATACCTCTGGCTGTTCTTTCTTCCTCATTATCTACAATAAACCTTCCCTTCAGCCATATCCAAGAGCAGTCATGATCGCCTTTTTCCCATCAGTAACTAATAAGGAAAATTGGTACTGGGAAGGCTTTGCTGTGATAACCTGGCCAAGTGATTCTTGGGCCTTCAGAACTGGTTCGTGGGAACAATGCAGAAGAGTTTGGAGCTGCAAGGTGAGTAAGTTCTGGAATATAATCAGAGCATCAGGGGTCATTCTGCGGGGAGTAAACAGTGAAGGCAGGCTGTATGTTCAGAGGAAAGCAAGGCTTCAGGAGAAACTTGGTGTCTTAGGGTTTCCATTGCTGTGAACAGACACCATGACTAAAAAGAAACTTTTATAAGGACAACATTTAATTGGGGCTGTCTTACAGGTTCAGAGGATCAGTCCATTAGCATCATGGCAGGAAACATGGCACTACCCAGGCAGACATGGTGCTGGAGAAGGAGCTGAATGTTCTGCATCTTGATATGACTGCATCCAGGAGAGACTGTCTCATGGGCATCTAGAAGAAGGGTCTCAAAGCCCACCCCTACAATGACACACTTCCTCCAACAAGGTCACACCGCTTAATAATGCCACTCCCTGGGCCAAGCATATACAAACCACCACACTCACACTTGGCCTTGCCCATTTATGGTAGACTCTGGCAAAGAATCTGGCTTTTTTCTCTCCATATCCTTGGAATGTGAGTGAGGCTGAATTAAAAAGTAATGGGCTAAGTTGTTAAGGCAGAGGAAATTTCAAGACAATGAAACCTGTAAGTGGCGTGGTTACTGCTCGATGCTCTTACTCAGATTTACAGGAAATAAAGCAGACGGGTGCGAAAACGAACAGTTTGACAAAGAAAGAAGCATAAAAATGTTTTAAAATGGGAGATAAGGGGGAACAAGAAAGATGAATTTAAAAGATCAGTGCCATTACAGAGAAACACCCCAATCTTTAAAGAGAGGGGAGGGACAGGGTAGGAAAGATGCCCTGAAAGCAAAACCCAACCATCGAGGAAACCAAATTGTAGGCATAATTATTATCCAATCTACTTTAATAAGTGTGAATACCTACTATTAAGGCCTTCTAGATGCCTCTTCTCTTGCCCACCACCCAGCAGAGGTAGAGGAAGACAAAAGTTATTAGGATGTGGGGGAAGTGGACCTGTTCAGCAACAGTTCTTTGGGGGTGAGCTTGATCTCCTTTGTCAGCAATTCAGTCCCATAGCAAACACCAAATATGACTCAGCAGCTGCAGACCAGTCCTCTAGGCAGGCAGACACCACACATGAACTAGCAGCTGTAGTTTAATCCTGAAGAAACCAAAATGCTCACCAACCAGCCTAAGGTGAGACTGTGAAAGTGGCAAGCTGCCATAGGAACCTCATGAGCAGTTCCTTGGTGAGTTTTTCACAAGCTGAGCTAACAATGCTATGTAAGGTGAACCAATACATGCATGTCATTAACAAAGAATCGTACTGTGGAGCAAACCAAACCAATGCTCCATCTCCCGCTGTCTGTGGGGGTCATATTTACACTCCTTCCTCAAGTCCTTTCATGTGTCTGCTGTATTAAAACATCGTTTCACCTGTGTCTGCTTCAGAAAAACATTCTTTCATCTGTTTTAGCAAGATACCCTCTCACCTGTGTCCCAGCAAAATGCAATTTGACATAACTGACTTTCCAAACAAACCAGAAGGTTCCATCCGCTTCACCAAATTGTGAAAATGGATCCTCATTTGAGAGGAAGAAATATTGAGCTAAGAATGTCAATGAAGCAACTGCTTAGAAGAACATGTCCCCTCAGATTCAGCTCCGTTCACAGGGGCCTCTGCAACCATGGTCGAAGGAGACCAGACAATATCTTGAGCTAGCAGCAGAACCCAGCAGCATAGACCATATGTTTTTGCAAGCATGAAAAATGTAAGCATTATGGGAAAATGCAAGCTTATATCAAAGCCACTGGACCAGGCAATATGCAACAGAGTTGGATTCCCTTTGTGTAAAACTGTACATGTCAAGTCTACATTGTAATGGAGACGCGATTATATTGGAGGATGCCAAGATTGTCGAATGTTGGCTGAGGACAGACACAGGCACAAAGTGGAGCAAGAGGGAGAACATGTATGCTGTAGGTAGCAGAACTAAAAGAAAAGGAACGCCTAGTGTTCTGTGACAGATGATGCCACCAGCTGCTTCAGGTGCTGGCTGTGAAGCTGGAGTTTGCTGCTTCCCTGCTGCATTTCAGTGCTGGCTGTGAAGCTGGAGTTTGCTGCTTCCCTGCTGCATTTCAGTCTTGCTTTGATTCAGTCTTTCTTTACTCTCTTCCCATCCCTCCCTTCTGGAATGGAAAACATCACCCTGTGCCCTTGTATATTGAAAGTGCATAACTTAAAAATATTATTTTACAAGGTTCACGGTTGAGTTTCTTCTTGAGTTTGAAGACTGATGAACTACATGCACTTTTCATAATGGTCATGAGCCTCTGAGGAACAAGGAAGAAACATGTGGTCAACAGTGGGGTGTTTAGATGTTAACTTGACGAGAAGTAGACTTGTGATGGTTAATTTTGATTGTTGCCTTGACTGAATTTGAAGTCAGCTGAGAGACACCCTTCTGGGGATGTATGAAAGAAGTGACTGAGGAGAGGTGGACACTTGAAAACAGGTGGTATCGTTCATGGACTCAGGTGCCAGACTGAATAAAAGGGGGGAAGGAGAAAACCAGTGAGCACCAACATTCAACTCTCTCCTTTTTTTGGAATCTAATTCACAAACATGAAAACAATCTGCACTAACATTTTTCAAAGGTCTAGAACTGCTATACCACTGCTGGGTATGAATCCAAAGGACTCTTCATCCTTCCACAGAGACATGTGCTCATCAGTGTTCAACATTGCTCCAGTCACAGTAACCAGGAAATGAAAGCAAACTAGATGCTCACCAGCAGATGAATAGATAATGACAACGTGTCACACACGCACACTGGAATCTTATTCAGCTGTAAAGCAAAGGGAAATCATGAACTTGGCAAGAAAATGGATAGAACTGGAAAATATAGTAATTGGTATTGCCGAGCCCAGAAAGACAAATCCTTCATGTCCTCTCTCATATTCAAGTCCTAGCTTCTAATTTTTATATATGTTTTCATGTAAATCATGAAACTAAAATGAGGATCATAAAAGGGAAGGAAGATACTTTTAGGAAATAGGGTATATGGAATAGAACACACGTGACACAAAAATGGACAGAATTCTGGGGCAGAGGCTACAGCAGGTGTGCAGATGGCCAGGCAGAGAGATGGGGAGGAGGACCAAGGGCTTGCCATGCAAGCAAGAGGACCTGAGTTCGAATCCTCAGCACCTACATGAGGCTGGAGGCGGGTACATGCATCTGTGGTCACAGTGCTCATATGGGGAAATGGGAGGCAGAGACAGGAGAAACAGAGAAAGGAGAATGTGCAGAAGCTTGCCAGCCAGTCTTGCAAACACCGTAGAAAACAAGAGACCCTGCCTCAAACAAAGTGTCAGGCAAGGACGAACACTGAGATTGTCCTCCGAACCCCATGCATGTACTGTGGCATGCATGTCCACATTCACACAAACAGATGTGTGCACACACATCATGTACACACACAAAGATGTAAAAATTGAATTCTTTTTACCATTTGATAATTTATTTTATACACGTATCTAGCATCTTTGGGTAAAAGAACACTCCCAGTCTCTCCTCTCCAACTGTTTCTTATCACTCAGCCACTTGGCCCTCCCAAATCACTTCACTTGCTGTGTTTTTAAACCCACTGAGTCTTGTATGTGCATGTGCGCACAAAGATAAAAATTCTTCTAAACCAAAATAGGTATGGACATGCCACATAGAAAGATGTCAGCTTGTGTAGATGTCTGAACAGGAATGGCTTCCACAGGTTTGTGTATTTTAATGCTTGGTTCCCAGTTGCACTTTAGGAAAGATCAGTTGTGAACTTGTTGGACAAAGGATGACACTGGAGTTGGGCTTCTTCAAAGTTGACATCTGCAGTATGTTCCAGAGCAAATGGGTAAAAGAAATTCCTGCCGAGTGTATTCATGTTTTAAGCATTAGTCCAGGGAGTGTTGAAAATACCTGAGTATGCTGGAAATGATGATTTGGCTTAGTGAAGAAATCCCAGGAGTGAGCCCTCGCCAGGATGGTACAGGAGAGCGGGCCCTCGTGGCTTGGGCTCCAGAAATGCTGACCAACTCAGCTACCACACAGGCCCAGATCCAGGGTTTTGAGCTGGCCTACCTCAACATCTATCCCATCTATGAGCTGCTGGATCTCGTGAAGGGGCCAGTCCTACAAATCCAAAGCTGCAGAGTCTCCATGACACAAAGCAACAACAGGACATCTGAGCGGAGTCCTGGTGAGGATCCAGTATTGTCAGTGTAGCAAAAGCCAGAGGCTGCGAACCAGACCAATGGTTCACTGCAATGAACTTTGCAAGTGAAGCTGTTTGGGCAAAAGAGTAGACTGTGTGGTGCCCTGTGATATTCCACAGAAGCTGTGGAGAGATGTTTGTTTGTTTGTTGAGGAATAGATTGCAAGAGTGGGGGCTGGATATGGAGGGACTGGGTGATGAGTGGGATTGGGGTACATGATGTGAAATTCACCAACAAAAAGTTTTTTAAAAAGACAGGAGCTCCTCAATAACCTTTCAGAGTGGTGGCCTCATGACCAGAAAGGCAGACTAACACAGAGAGCAGAGGGTTGGGTTGCTCACTGGTCAGCAGTTTCTTTTTGCTCTTTCTTTCCTCTCTGTTTTTTCACGACAGGGTTTCCTGGTTGTCCTGGTGCTATGAAGACCAGGCTGGCCTTGAACTCAGAGATCTTCTTGCTTCTGCCTCTGGAGTGCTGAGACTAAAGGCGTGCACCACCATGCTCAGCAGTGGTTGTGTTGATAACTCAGGTAACAAAGAATATCTATGGGGTATGGGGGAACATTTATTTAAGGGTGTTTTTTTTGGTTTTGTTTTTTGTTTGTTTTTTACTTTGAGAGATTGTTTTACATGTTCTGACTGAGTGCACCATACCAAGAACTGTGGAGAAACAAGAGAAACCATGCTTAGCCTTTCTTAGTCTTGTAATGCTCATCAGCAATTGCCAGCATATAAGGTAGAGCCTTGAGGAAATGCTATGGGAAATCCCAATAGAGGTCATTCCATGAGGGGCATGACACTTGAACCAGACCTTGCACCAGCCTGGCTTCTAAACACTAGAAGCTTGGGCAGGAGAGGGAAGGAGGGGTCAGGGTCAGGGGTGCATGGTGAGAGGATGAACCAGAATGAAGGTAAGCTGTGTTGACTCCTCAGGTTCTGAGGATTGGGGTAACCTGCTGGGCTTCAGCTCCTTGAGAGGTCTGTGCTTATCTTAGGACAAACAGGAAGCCGCTGAAGGGCCTTAAGCAGTAGAACATGACTGGAATTGTGTCTGTGGATGATCAAGGTCATCATCAATCATCCATAGACTAAGGCTTTTGAAGCTGGCATCTAGACTCATGAAGACTTTGGTACTTAGTCTGAGGTGAGAAAGGCATTGTGGGGTTGGCTAGCAGTGCCTTTGGTCAATAACCAATGCACTAGATAAAGCACTAAGACAGGTTTTCCTCTGTGCTCAGTAGTAGAGTTGATGAACCTTCTACTGAAATGTGAGAAAAACCTGTTCTTCCGTTAAGTACCATGGAGCCATGGTGTAAGGCACATGCCTGCAATCCCAGCCACTGGGGTGGCAGATGGGTAAGGACTGTGAGTTTGAGGACTTTGGGGCTACACAGGAAGATCCTGTCTTAGCTGAGGGCACAGCTCTGAGACAGGGTACTTACTTGGAATATGCCAATCTTAGGATCCCAACCCCAACACTGCAGAACAAAACCCTACAGCCAGTGATGTGCTCCTTCAAAAGCAAAACTAACTTGTTACCTTATATATAGCACTATATTTGTAAAGGAAGACCTGCTGTAGTCTGACACCAGAAGCACCCCATGCAAGGAGATCCCTCTGTGTGATGATGGCCTTTGTTGTATGTACTGGATGCCTACCATCTCTAGTTGCTGTGAAGAGACACCATGACCAAGGAAACTTCTGTAAAAGAGAGCGTTGTGGGCTGGCTTACAGTTTTAGAGGGTCAGTCCATTATCATCATGGTGTAGAACACAGCACCAGGCAGGCAAGCGTGGTGCTGAAGAAGTAGCCGAGAATTATATAACCTGATCCACAGGCATAATAAGGCAGAGAGACACTGGACCTGGTGCGGACTTTTGAAACCCCAAAGCCCACTCACAGTGACGCACTTTCCCCAACAAAGCCACGCCTCCAAATCCTTCTAATCCTTCTCAAACAGTCCATCAACTGGGGACCAAGCATTCAAATGTATGCACTGTGGGAAACATTCTCATTCAAACCACACCAGTTATCCAAGCTATGAAGGGACCTTTACAGACGGACTTAAAGGCACTATCAGTCAGAGTCAGGAGAGGCTATCTTGCTGGACCCGTCTCTGCTCACGCTCCAGTTTATTTGTGTTCAGAAGTGTTGCTTTACTTTAGATTTCTCTGATTAAAGGGGGTCACATGTGAGAGTTACTTCTTTACAGAAGACTCATTGCCCGGCTCTATGCCATGGACTTTTAGCTACCATTTCCCTACAGTGTCTTACGTTCTTATTTCTCAAGCCTCTTCCTACTGTGTGTATACAATGTGCTTGATTGTGTATGACGTGGTAAATCATTGTGTATTCTACTTTTTTAACATGCCAATCAAAACTGTTTCTGTAAGTCAAGACATCTGTGTTTACATAGGAAATTTTATTTTTGACATGTCTAAACATGGGTATACCAATGCCCAAGATCAATTTTTAAAAACAAATCTTTGCTGAAAATCTTATTACAATAATAATAGTTGGTCCTGCCTGAAACTCATCTGTAGGAAAATATTAAAAACATTTTACAGAAAAGTGTTAGAACGTAAATTTTTGCTCTGATTCTGCTACAATTAAGGTTTTAGACATGTCTCACTCTGGATAGCAGAGTTTTGTTTGTTTGCTTAAGAAAGAGGCAAGCTTAGGGCAAAGGAGGAACAGTGAGAGGAAGCAAGGTGAAGAAATGTCTCTAAAGTCCCTATGCACTCCAAATTCTTGATTTGTTTAAAAGTTGCTGTTAGTATAGTCCGGAGTAGAGAATCATCAGCATAATGTGACGGGACCTTGCTAGCTCACTAACATCTATAGATGTCTTATGATTCTCTTCCCACTTTACAGCGAAGCATAATGTGACGGGACCTTGCTAGCTCACTAACATCTATAGATGTCTTACGATTCTCTTCCCACTTTACAGTGAAGCATAAAAGTGAACAATAAGAATACAATCATGTAGAGTCATACCGTGCTCTTGGTCACCAAAATGACAAAGGGCCGGGTAGAAGTCTGATGAGTTCCCAAAGTGCAAATCAAAATGAGACTTCTTAACACCAAACTTTCAGCAATGCCAGTTGTATTCAGGAGACCTCCGTGGCATGCCACAGCCAGCAGCACGGAGTAGACGGTTTGCCCATCCCTTCCAAACCCACAGACCTTGTTCCTCTTCAGGAAACAAGATTTCTGGAACCATTAGGCCTTCACATTCCAGATACCTCAATGAAAGGCCAGATTAGAGTAATGCAGGATAATTCCAAACTAACCTTTAGGCAGGCACTGTGACACACATCTATAATCTCAGCATTTAGGAAGTAGTGTCAGGAGGAGTAAGAGATGAAAGTCAGTCTTGGCAATCCAGGGAGTTCAAAGCTAGCCAGAGCTACATGAGACTCAAAAGTAAGCAACCTATCAATTAAACTGAAACTAACCTTTAGGCAGGCAAAGGTGTTGGAATCTAGGAGATGAAGTCCTGGACGTTATCATGTATTTAACACTTGCATTAGGGTTATTAGCCACAATAAGTTTGCTAAGGAAACAACACACTCATTCTAAAGTAAAACAAGAGGTAAAGTTCAGTTTCTCTATCAGAAAAATTGATATAAAAGCTGAATGTGTTTTATACAGAATTGTACTGTTCACGTCTTACCATATTTTGCTTGGACCTTTTTTTTTTTTTTTTTTAATCTTATCTAGTCTGGTTCCACATCTCCACTTTTTCCTCATGGTTGTGTGTTGTACAGGTATATGTGATGTACTCACAAGCGTGGATATGTGGTCCTGTGCATCTACCTCCTGAGACCAGAACAGGATGTTGGGCGTCTTCCTTCATTGTTCTCTGCCTTCTGCTGTGCAATGGCACCTTGGGGCCTGGAGCTTGCTGTCAGTTAAGGCTTGCAGGCCAATGAGCTCCAAATACAGGGATAACAGGCAAACACAGCCACATGCTGCATTTTACATGGGTGCTAAGGATTCTGTTCTGCCCTTGGCCTGACGAGCATGAAAGGGTCCCCAGGAAAAGCAGTGATGGGAGGATGGAGTCAGTGACAAGGCTAAAGTTTGTTTATCTTTAGCAATTCTTTTGTCTACAACTCTTTACCTTCTAAGGCCAAACACTGCTGGCTTCTGGTAATAAACTCTGGTGAATTAAGAAGAAATAAAGCTTAATTGGTAGGGCTCCCTTCTCTCTGGCATAAGGACCTCTGCAAGAGGCTTGGACTTATTAATTCCTCATGAACCAGAAAGAAAAGGAAAGAAAGAAATTCGTTTACACAGACAACACACACAGACACACACACACATTCATGTACACACACACACAGACACACACATTTGTGTATACACACACAGACACACACATTCGTGTATACACACAGACACACACATTCGTGTACACACACATTCGTGTACACATACAGGGACACACAGACACACACATTCATGTACACACACACAGACACACACACGTTCTGATCAGTCACAACCACCTGTTTCAATCAACTCCACAAATTATTATGCATGCTTGCATACATACACATATAGCTACACATGTACACATAGACAAACAGACACACATACTTACGTTGGTGGACGGATAGGGCAGAGCCCATAAGCCACTACTATTTCTTCTCTCTGTCCTTTTTATAGGCAAAAGTTTTTTTTTTTAGATTTATTTTATTTATATGAATACACTGTAGCTGTCTTCAGACACACCAGAAGAGGGCATCAGACATTACAGATGGCTGTGAGCCACCATGCGGTTGCTGGGAATTGAACTCAGGACCTCTGGGAGAGCAGTCAGTGCTCTTAACCGCCGAGTCATCTCTCCAGCTCCTAGGCAAAAGTTTTTAGAAAATACCTCACAGATAAAATGTTACACAAAAGGGAGTTCCTGAAGGATGTTGATAGTGAGTTCAAAGCTCATTTTAAGTTCAAAGCAAGAGTTTCACACGGCCTCACTTTCTCATAGTGCACACCTATGGCTTCATCCTTAGATCTGACCTAGAATGAATGTTTTCCTTGACTACAAATATGTCCCAAGCCTATTTCTCTTTTTAAGTGTAATTGTGAAGGTTCATTGTGTTTCTTATTATGTAGCTTTTACTTACTACTTCATAAGGAATGGGCACATTCTATTCTTGATTCTAACTTTATTATATCTTTTTGGCAAAACAACTAAAACCAATTTCTTAAAACTTCCTTCCAAAACTTATTTGTATCAAGTCAGGAATTCTATGAAATCATTAATTCATCTAAACAGCATTTATTTATGAAAGTTCATCTTTATGTCAGTCTGCAAGAAGTCTGCTTAATAGGCAGGGCTAATGCCCAGGAGTCCTTAGGCTATGTAAGAGTGAAGGGAAAGGCATATCAGCTACAAAAAGCCACCCTGAGAGGAAGTCTCTTGGGACCTTGCCAATCAGGGTTTACCTACTGCAGACCACGCAAAAGTGGTGGGCCATCTCCAGGAATGGCACCTGCTAGCCTTAGCCTCTCCTAGACGGCTCCTGACACTATCCAGCCCTTTATGCTTTCGGTAAGTGTTCTTACCTACTGAACCGTCTCCCGTATATATTTCTGAACTAGTAAAA
The DNA here is from genome assembly GCA_019843965.1 of Rhynchomys soricoides. Lineage (NCBI taxonomy): Eukaryota > Metazoa > Chordata > Mammalia > Rodentia > Muridae > Rhynchomys > Rhynchomys soricoides. Next base: position 915,960 of record JADRCH010000074.1, on the reverse strand, counting down.
CACCATTTGACAAAGCCAGTTTCCAGAGCCAAGTTTAAATGAACTAACACTAATTTCCCTCTATCATAGTTATGGTACCCCTGAGCGAGCCAAAAAAAAAATAAAAGCACAAGACTTCAAAGCGCATTTACCACAAACAATTATTTCTTAAAAACAGTTGATATGCTGAGCTCGAAGACCAAATGCTGAGCATACAATGCTATAAAGATAACTAAAACCAACCACAAAACCCTTTAAGTCCTCATGCATAATGTCTTACGTGCTCTGTAAGGGGAATCTGTTTTACTTTTGCATTCTTGTACATGCAGAGACGCGCCTGCAACAATTACAATAGCTTTTGGCTGCACATAGATGAACAGCCTGGGAAACTAACGTCTTTTCCTTCCAGTCACCTGGGCAGAGAGCGAGTCCAAAGCAGATGCGGGCTCCTTTAGGGTAGAAGAGAATTACTAAAATGATAGACTCCTAACAAAAGTGACTCCATCAACTTCAAGAGTCCAATACATTTCTTAAAAAGCCAAAGCACAATTGAGTCTGATAATTTCACTAATATGAAAGATGTCTTGGTGGCTTGATAGAGAGAAATGTCTTACCTGTCCTTGTAGCTCTATTCCCACACAGAAGTTAAACTCAAGGAAATTACAGGGGAATTCTCAAAGTCAAAAAAAAAAAATTCCTATCCTAATTAGTTTCCTCTTCTAATACCTATTTTTACATGGAAAAGTAAAGAATAATCCATTTTATTTCATTTTAAATTTTGCTTACTGTGCCTGAATGTCATCATGGCGTGGATGTGAATGCAGGATGTCAGAGACCATGACAGGAGTCAGTTCTCTTCTCAAGGCTTCCAGGGGTCAAACTCAGGTCACCAGGCTCTCTCACCAGCCCACATTCCTTTACATCACACAAAGTTCCGTGCTCCATCACTGTATCACCATCCCTAAGGATCATTACACTTTGCTCTCAGTCATCCCCTCTCCGGTGCCCTAGGACACCCCCCACCCTCACACCCCACCCCCACCCTCTCACCCCACCCCCAAACTGCTCCCTTTCTTTCTTTCAGTGCTCACCTCTGCTCTCCCTTCACATGGCATCAACTCCCCTCTCTCTTCACACTTCATTTAAGTTCTCTCCCTCCTCTCACGATATCCTACTATTTCTGTAAATCATAAATGTGACCACCTACCTGGCAGGTATAAAAATGGAAACAAAGAAATATAGATAGATCTAAATAGAATGAACCAGAAAGCAAGCATTTCCCAGAAAGTTACTCTATTTTCAAAACTATATGTGTCTATGAACAGACACCATGACCAAAGCAACTCTCATAAGGACAATATTTAATTGGGGCTGGCTTACAGGTTCAGAGGTTCAGTCTGTTATCATCAAGGCGGGAACATGACAGCATCCAGGCAGGCATGGTGCAGGAGGAGCTGAGAGTTCTACATCTTCATCTGAAGGCTGCTAGCAGAATATTGACTTCCAGGCAGCTAGGATGAAGGTCTTAAAGCCCACACCCACAGTGACACACCTGGTCCAACAAGGCCACACCTACTAATAGTGCCACTCCCTGGCCCAAGCATATACAAACCACCACAGTATGCTTCCTTATGTTTAAGATCCATTTATTTTGTTATTTTTTTACAAGTACCAAAGGTCCTCCATTTTCTCCAGGTAAATATACATGACTATAAAAGCTGATGATTTTGCATTCCCCACCCCCCATTCTGCACCTGGTTTGGGTCACAGGGAATTTGTGTTCTATGCAAAGCTTCTGACGTAGCTGTTTCCCACTTTACTTGTTCTCCAAGCAGCACTCAGTCGTCCTCTTGCTGATTTCGTTTCTGTCAAAGGAAACCAAGAATATGCTGAAGCAGCATATTCTAATTGACCACTCTTTCTGTCAGAAAGTGAAAAAGTCTTCACAAAAGATGTGGCTAGAAGTTATGGAAAAACAATCTTTAACTAGCTTGATAAACTGGTTCATAAGCTTGATCACCTGGCTCCTCGGTGACAACCCTCAGGCGTCTGAATACTTCTCCTTATTACACAGGTACATACAAGCCCATATTCACAATTACCATGGTAGCAGAAGAGACTAGACCTTCGAGCCCCACGACAACATACATCAAAGCTAGCAGAATGCAGATTTTTCTAAATGGCTGTGTGTGATAAAAGTATCTTCTGTCATGCCGATGATAAATTATTCCTTCAGCTCATAGTTCCTATTTATGTATATAGCGGCCTAACTCTCTCATTGCCTCTTTAATCTATCATAATCCAATAAAGGCCCAGGGGGCTGAGGACCAAAAGGAAGTATCACAAAGCACACTTGAACCCCAACTTGAAAGGATGACCAGTGGGTTGGAGAGATGGCTCAGAAGTTAAGAACACTGACTACTTTCTGAGGTCCTGAGTTCAAATCCCAGCAACCACATAGTGTCTCACAACCATCTGTAATGGGATCCAATGCCCTCTTCTGGCGTGTCTGAACTATGGTATACTCATACACATTAAATAAATAAAATCTTAAATAAAAAGCAAGGGTGACCAGTACATAAACTTCCATATACTTTACCAGCTTAAGAAAATCTATGAGCTTGTGAGCATCTTCCCCGGTGGAAAGGTCTACAAAGTCCTTGGGCAGCCCGTAGCTCAGATAGGGGCTGGGCTGCACTGTGACTTCACTGTTTGTGCAACGGAAAGCTGGAGAATCCTTTGCAAAAAGAAAACAGGAAAGTCTGTCATTTTATTTTTGAAGGTCTATTTTCCAAACTAAAAGAATGACAGCAGCACAATTTCAATGCCATTGTTCTTGACTGCACCAGAGCAGAAAAGGCACCAGGAACTTAAAATAATTCTACACACTCACTAGAAATGAATAGAAAGCCTTTCAAAGGAGCATTCCCTGGAGAGGTAGGTGGGTCTCTAAGAGCTGCCTGTGTACGACTCTGTGTGCTGTGGAGAAGCTCCTGAGTAGACCAGGGCCCAATGTTAGTCAGCTGTGTGTCCAAGCAATGTCACATGGGCCAGAGCTCCGTACTTACTATCATGTTCTACAGGTGGGCAGTTGGGAGGTATGCTGCTGCAAGAACTCTTCCCTTCGTGTGGAGGGCAAACAAGTATTCCGACCTCCACGATCTTTTTATAGTCCCCTTAGATCATCTGCAACCTCATCATCTATGAGAGCTGCAAGTTTACAGGTCACTATCCAAGTCGTTCTTTAACATACTTGGTCAAATCTTACATATGATGTTTACATGCTGCCTTATGCCAGAAAGGACTCCAGAGACAGAAGGCCTTGGCTTTGGACTTCTCAGGTGGCAGATATCTAGGTGAGGATGGTTGCCGTCCAGCAGAGGAAGACAAGACGGGAACTAGAATAAGTTGGGACCAGGAAGCCCTAGAAAGCAGCCACATCTTACACAGATAAACCAGTCAGTCACCTGACAAGCGTCATCAGCTGTGTGCTGGACTTTGTTCTTTGAATGGGGACTAAGTGGCGAGACTGGGAGACAGATGGTCAGTTAAGTGAGCAAGAGGTGGAGCTGGACTGTGTCACACAGTGAGAAGAGTTAGGGACACCAAGGGCTGGGCAATGTGCTAGTAAGAGGATAACTGGCGAGACGTCTTTAGAAGGGTGACCTCGCTAAGGGACATCTGGGCTGAGAGCCAACAAAGCACAGAGCAGACTTTGGAGACAGTTAGAGCCCAGACTTCCCAGCAGAGCTGGGCTTCTTGTGTTTCTAGAAATGTTTGTCCCTGTGGTCCAGGGACAAGCAGGGCACGTGCTGGGGAAGGAGCCAGAACCAAGTGCTGTCAAGTCCCAACCTCTAAGATTTACAAGTAAACAAGAGGCTGTGTGCACAGAGATTAACCCCGAAAAACCACTTCTGTTCAACAACTTTGTCTCTCCTACTTAACTTATGACCTCTTCCCATCTTTCAATTTAATGGCTAACTTTAAAATAGCAACAGTGACAAAATCCCTTCACTGTTTGACATGACAAACATGAACAGGGTTTGGCACTGCTAGCCCCTCAGATATACCAAGAACAGGAGAGACACCATCCTTTGGAACCCTGAGTCTAATGCGGGAGGCAGCACATCAACAGCTACTGGAAATGGTTTGGCAAGGACTGCATTAGGCTAAGCATTGATATGACTCAGAGGTGCAAGGGAAGCAAAGATGGCCCAGGACAGAGAACGATGGAGTAATGGAGAGACGAGGGAAGCACAACATGCTCCTCGTGAAGGCAAAGAAGCCAGAAAAGCAGAAATGGAGTGTGTATCTCTCAAGAGAAGAAATGGTGTAAGAGCAAGAAGGTGTCTTATGGGCATGCCACTAAGAGAAGGACAGTGTGTCCCTCATCAGAGGTCAAGGGTCACTTAGGGTCCTTGCAGGGCAGGGTCTACAGAGAGGTAGGACAGAAGCTGGCTGCCAGAGGACTGAGGAAAGGGCTGACAAAGTGAGGGCAGGTAGTAAGAGACAAGGGAAGTGGGCTGCCATGAGACTCAGCTCAGAAGCGCTTACAGTTGTCCACAGCTGGATTTATTTAGGGTTCCTGCCTGAGCACCGTTGGGAGGTTGTTTACTTGAGCAAGGGCAACTTAACTGCAGCTACCACTCAATATGACGCTTCCTCTCCTGGCAACCATTAACTTTGCCTATAGCTCCCCAGGCAAGCATATATTATTTAAGGGTAGAAAAAGGTAATATTTATTGAAAGAAAGGTTAGCTGTGAAGATGGGAGAAAGGAAGAGTGTTGAGTAAAAACTGTGGTTAAAGAAAAGAAATCCAGATGGGATCGACATGAACTTGGCTGAACCCTAATGGACAGGAGCAGACAGAAAAGAGGCTGAAAACCAGAGACAGCTCAAGGCTTAGGAGGGCGGGCAAGGGTCAGCTCTGCAGACAACTGGGCTGAGTAGGTTCTGCTTTCTAGAGGAACTGAGAGGATCTACTGAGAGGAAGGCAGCAGGGACAATGGCTGGGAAGAGGAGAGGAGCCTTGAGAAGTGGGACCAGCCTGGGGATGACAACTGAGGTGGAAGCTGGCCAGGGACAGTCATCATAAAGGCAGAGGTGACACTGTGAGGGTGAAGGTTTTAGAATAAGCAGAAAAACTCAGCTTCCAGAGAAGGCACTGAGCCACATGGACACCGTTTTTAACACTGTGACAGGGCTAGCAAAGCTGTGTGTACTGGACCCTTTCCTAGTGGTCCACGCCCTGACTATGCACAGTCAAGGGAGTGGTGAACAGACTGAAGCAGTTGGTCTTACCTGCTCCTGAGCATCCCCTTCATTGAGGTCACCGCGTAGGTTGTTCTCGCAGGTTAGCTCTTCCCAAGTAAACAACAGTGAGTCTGTGACTTCCCCAAATGGATTAAAGTCAATCAGCCACACCTTCCCCTAGTACAGACAGAATAAAACAAGCAAATAAACAAAACCCAGCTAAGTATAACATAAAAGCAAACACAACCTATCCCCTCTTATTTAAAAGGCATTTTTCACTCAGGAGACAAAGGCAGGTAGATCTCAGTGAGTTCAAGGCCAGCCTGGTGTAGAGTGAGTTCCAGAAGAGCCAGGTCTATTACACAGAGAAACTTTGTCTTAAAAAAACAAACCAAAACAAAACAAAAGGCACTTTCCTATATTTTCCCTTACAGATCATCAATATAGCATTTATTCTGTGTGTATGACAGAACTTGAAAGCATATGAAGAGAAGATGAAAAAGATTCTATCAACCTCTGAAAGGGCTGTCTTATCTTTAGAGACAGGCTACTAGGCACTCACCTAAGGGAAGAATGCTCCAACCTGTTCAACTGAGCTAGAGTAGGAACACCCCAGGGGAAAATGGCCAGTGGTCAGTCTAGACCTGTATGAACTGGGAATGTGTGCAATCCTAGGAAATCAGAGCCAGTGCATTTGACTGCAAAGCCACATGGGGCATACAGCAGACATGTTTCCTTGACATTTTTATTTTTGTTCTTCTGGTTTACACTCTCTCGTGTTCCACCTCTGCCCCCAACCTGTGTGTGTGTGTGTGTGTGTGTGTGTGTGTGTATGTACGTACAAATTTGGGCATGCCAAAGGAGAATGCTGAGACAGCATTTTAATCTAGGTTAAAACACATTTTAGAGGAGATGCCTAAATAGGGCTTGCTCTAGAACTATCCAGCCAATGGCATGAACCATGTCAAGTTTTCACCATGTGTCACAGGAGTAAGGTTTCTTTTTTATAGAATCCCCAAGAGAAATCCTATTGGTTTCTCTTGCCACTTGAGTCATTTGCACACATCAGTCTTGCACCCACTCCTATTTCTCAGACTATGTGAAATAATACTAAATCACACTAGCCGGCGGCCAACCTGGCATAATGCCAGATTTGTTTAAAGAGCTATCAGTAGGATGTCTAGAAAGAGACAAAATTGGATCCACATTGCAACAGGTAAGTAAACAAGCACCAATGAGATCAGAGAAATCACAAAGCAAGAGATCAAACTATAGGAGCTGGGGATGGTGATTCACAGCATTCAGGAAACTGAGGCGGGATGGCCTTGAGCTCAAGATCAGACTGGGCTACTTGGAAAGATCTTGTCTCAAAACAAAACAAAACAAGAAAAACCATCCCCAAACCAGAAACCTCCCTCCATATAACCCAGCAATATTCTGTATGTAAGACAGCTAAACATGAAACCATAAAAAGCAATGAATAATTCTCAAAATAAACCCAAGCCTGCAGCACTATTAATATCAGATAAAATATATAATGAAAAACACACAAAAGTCTAATTAGCATTAGGAATAGAGAAAGCCCCTACTTAATGCTAAGATTTCGATTGAAATGATCTGGTACGGTTAATCTCAATTGTCAACTTGATTGGACTGAGATACCCAGGAAACCGGCAAGACACATGGGAGTTTACTGCTGAGGCATGCCCACAGACAACTGCTACAGAGGACAGCTCCTGAAGGGGCAGACCCACTCCGAATACCAGCAGCACACAAACTCCAAAGAATGGGGCCCTCCAGGGGAAAAAAGCAAACAGAAGCCACCAGCGCAGCTCTGTTCCACAGCCCCCCTCTCTCAGGCCCCAAGGGCTCACAGTGATGGCGCCTAGTGGCCGTGGTCAGAGACCTCTGAAACAGTGAGCCAAAACCTACATTTCCTCCTTTATTTATATCATGTTTCATCAAAACAGAAGAATTAGTGTTAACACGACTTCGAAGAATATTGCCTAAAAACCAACACAATTAGAAACCAAAAGATTTTAACATACATGGCTGTTCAGTAACTAATAAATCAAGTAGCCAAAAAAAAAAAAAAAAAATTAGGAAAGATTTTTTTCCATGTGAGAAAGTCTATGTATAAAAAGTAAACAAATAAGGGCTGGAGAGATGGCTCAGCGGTTAAGAGCACTGACTGCTCTTCCAGAGGTCCTGAGTTCAATTCCCAGCAACCGCATGATGGCTCATAGCCATCTGTAATGGGATCTGATGCCCTCTTCTGGTGTGTCTGAAGACAGAGACAGTGTACTTACATATAATATATAAATCTCTAAAAAAAAAAAAAACAAACCAAATAGCACAAATAACCTCTGCCAGTATTGCTGATCTGTATTTCTATTCCTTCCCCAAAAATGTGTTTGATTTGAAAGGGATGCACATTCATCCCGAAGCTACATATTTCAGTAACTAGTCTGGTCTAGCTCCTTTGGCTTGATCAAGTTACAAAGCCAAACTTACAATAGCAAGATTCAAAATTAAACAATGTTCTGCCCAGAAAGCAATAAAACAAGTTAACAGCAACACATGTCACAGCTGAGAAGACTAGGAAGAAACAAAGTTGATTTTCTAAGACTCTAAAATAAGAGGCAGATGGCTCTCTGTGAGTTTCAGGCCAACTCACTCTACACAGTGAGTTCTGGGTTAGCTAAAGTTACATAGTAAAACCCCGCCCCCCCTCACACACACCATACACACACACAAGAGAGGGAGAGAGAGAGGGAGAGAGAAAGAGAGAGAGAGAGAAAGAAAGAACACATAAATAAAGATTTTAAATTCTAGCTGCATATCATCATCCCTGAGGGAGCTTTTGAAACCTTACCCAGTGTCCCATCCTAGACTTACAGAGTGGGTGGGCTACCAACCTTACATCCATAGATCAGTTAAGACTCTACAGCACTGAATTAACTTGCCCAACCACAATAAATGCAGACGAGTCAAGTGTTGCCAGGTACAAACACTTCAGTTATATGTCATGAGCCAAACTACTTATAGACAGGAATTAGCTTTCTACAAGAATAGCCACAAAATAATATATTCAAGAAAGTATCTAACAAACTTTGATACACGTACCACTGAGTAAATGCAAATGAGTTTTACAATATGGTCTAAATCTCTGAACAGAAACTGTCAGGATGTTTAGCCTGGCATGCTTCTCACTTTTAAGAATGTAGCTGGCTTCAGATCCACAGGATCTCAGCTACCATGACTTACATACTCGTCCAATGGCACTTTAAGTAATTCCTCAACTCTTTCACAGGCTAAACAGCTGCCTCTACCTGTCAGCCCCACTGAGTTAGTGATCAGGACATTTGCCAGGGACAGGAAGCAAAGTGGCAGATTCTAACGTTTTCAACTGCCAATATGAAATAACTGGTTTAGTATCTGTACAATGTGGGCAGATAACACCTCACAGCATTATACAGACGGAGATACAGAATTAAATGATAATAAAAGCCTTCTGGGAAAGGAGAGGGTTCTAGACAGAAGGCTTGTTTAACTCTGTTCTAACTGCCTAAATGCTGCCTGCTGGAGAACATTCCTGACAAACACATGTCTGCCACTTCCACATCAAGAGAAATTCCTCCACTGTCCAAAGTTATCTTGTTTGATGCTTCCTGTGGGCAGCGCAGCAGCCAGCACAGCAGCCAGCACAGCACAGACACCATAGCTGGCTGAGTGAGTGATCTGCCAGTGTCTTTCGTAAGAAGCAGAGAAGCAACTCCTGCCTGCAGGAGCATAACTCCTGCCTGAGGGAGCACCCTTGCTTCCGAATCTTCTGAAGTTTCTTTCCACCCAGCCTAGACTTTCCCAAGCATCATTCCTTGTCTTTACCTCTGTTCATCTATCTGTTTGTGATTGTGTGCATGTGTGATATGTGTTCACATGTATGTGCACACATACATGTGGAAACCAGAGCCTTATGCCAAGGTGTCTTCCTGGATTTCTCTCCACTTTACTTATTGAGGTACAGTCTCCCACTGGACCCAGAGCTTGCTGATTTGGCTACTCTAGCTAGCCAGCCTGTCCCAGGGACTTACTGCCTCTGTCTTTGGAGTGCTGGGTTCATAGGTGCTAAGCCATGACCACCCAACATTTAAGTGGGCTCTGGGGACCTGAACTCCGATCAACAAGCTTCCATCGTGAACACTTCATCCACTGGACCATCATCTTGCCAGCCCCTAATTAGTCTCATTTTATAACCTTCTTTCTAATGCTCAGAAGCTACCATCACTCTAGAAGACAGATGGGTAAAATTTTCACTTAATAGAAAGAAACAGCTAAGTTAGTACAGGACATGATTCTTCAGGCCACATCCACTTGGTCAGAACATGATTCAAAGTTGTGACAGGCATCACAGCTACACGGGGGAGTGGGAAAAAGGCGCTGCTGGTCAGACATGAGAAACATATACTCTATTAGCTGGGTCATCAGGTGGGAGTCACAGAACAATGTTAAGACTAAAGCCTCTCTGAAGAAAAGACCACACGGCCTAGCCTGTGCCACGTGGCCTAGCCTGTGAAACTCTGCTCCAGGAAGCTTGTACTGTCAGGCTTTTGCTTCTTTTTGCCAGTTCGTATCACTTTTAAGATGTTAATAGGATGGGCAGTGGTGTTGCACGAACTCGGGAGGTAGAGGCAGGCAGATTTCTGAGTTCGAGGCCAGCCTGGTCTACAGAGGGAGTTCCAGGACAGCCAGGGCTACACAGAGAAACCCTGTCTCAAACAAACAAACAAACAAATAAATAAACAAATAAATAAAGGATGGCTATTATCCACTTTAAAAAAATACGTTAATTGGAAGTGTTAGAAGTTTCTTAAATGAAGACTTAGAGATGGCCAACAGACTTGAAAAATGTTCAACCCCCCCACCAGCGCGTGTAATTAAAGCCACAGTGAGATCCTACCTCTCACCAGCCAGAAGTACGAGGATGACAAGCACTGGCAAGGATGTAGGGAACGGGAGTCCTGTGGGGGGGAAGGTAAGCTAGTCCAGCTGCAGGAAGAACATGGAAGTGCCTCAAAAAGTTAAAAATAGGCTCCTAGGAAGGCTCAGCCTTTGAAGGCACTTGCTGACAAACCTGATGACCTGGTTTGATCCCTAGAACCCACATGGTGGAAAGACAGAAGCACATTCAAGTGTCCATGTTCTGACACAATCTGAGTAAATAAATAAATAGATAAAAACAGACGCACTACATGAGCCAGCATCCCAGTCCTTGAAGTCCTTGGGCATATATCCAAAGGCATGAATACCTGAAGAACCGTTGCCCCCCACCCCCATCTTTATTTGCAACACCAGTCATAGCAGTCTGGAAGTGCAGCTAGCCTAACAGTCAATCAGCTGATAAACAGATAAAGAAAATGTGGTCTAAACACACAACAGAAGATGGTTGAGCAATAAAACACATTGCTACCTGGTGATCTGAGGCAGTGTGGATGAACTGGAAAGCCTTATGGAAGTGAACTAATGCAGGCAAAGAGCAACTATGACCTCATTCATACGTGAAATCAAACCAGGGATCTTCCACGGGTCGAGAGTAGAAGGACGGCTACCAGAGGCTGGGTGGGGAGCGACATGGGCGGAGGTTGATCTCTAGTCAATCAAGAAGAATAAGAAGGTTGATATGATATTGCACAGAAGGGTGACCACTGGGGACTCCAACATTTTAATACTGTGACCTCAAATGTACTGGGTCACACTTGTACCTACCCTGGACCTACCATGTGACCACAGGCTGCATGTTAGAGATGCCTGCTGGGTAATGATGATGCACTGTGCAGTTCAATGAACTCAGTTCAGTGAAGAGAGAGTTCTGAGTGCTCTTACCATAAGGAATGACAAACACCTGAGCAGAAACTGTTTTGGTTTCTCATATGAATGAGATCATGTGGTACCTTCTCTTCGCTGGATTAGTTCACTTACATAAGACTTTCCAGAACTAAACATTATACGATGCAGACATGTATAGAAACATTAAATTCATATATGTTTTATGTCCTTATATATTAGATAACAAATAACTTTAAGTTAAAAATGTTAACCTGGGGCTAGAGAGATAACACAGTAGGTAAAGTACTTGCTTCACAGTCCTGAGGACCAAGTTTGATACTCAGAAACCACAGAAAAAATGTTAGACATGGTTGTTATACATTTGTACCCCAGCATTGGGGAGGTGAAGACAGACAGACCCCTGAGACTCACTGACCAACCTGCTTTATTTAATTGATGAGCTCCAGGCTAATGACAGTTGTTGCTTCAGGGAAGACAGGCCGCATTTCTGAGGATGATACCTGGTGTTGTCCCTTGGCTATGTTCACAGACTACATGAACACGCACACTCACGCGCAGACTTCCCACATAAATATGAGCATACACACACACTCAAAAAATGTAAATGGTAACTCTATTGAAGAAAAAATGTAAACAAATTTACATCTTTGCTTAAGCAAGTCACACAAAGAACCTTTTAGTCGACTTGAGAAGACATAAGTACCAGATGACAAATTCTTGGTCTTAAGTACGTACAGTGAATTATTTTCAGCAGGCCCAGACCTCCCAAAAAGTGTGAAGAAGGACCTAAGTGGCCACTTATTCACTTGTTTTATTGCTAGTGCTATATTTAGGGAGCACCTGTAATCCCAACACACAGGAGGCAAAAGCTGGAGGGTCATGAGTTCAAAACCAACCTGGTTTATCTAACAAATTCTATCTGGGTGCACACCTCTAATCTCAGCACTCAGGAGGCAGAGACAGGCAGATCTCTAAGTTTGAGGACAGCCTGCTCTATAGAATGAGTTTCAGGACAGCCAAGACTACACAGAGAAACCCTGTTTTGAAAAAAGAAAACAAAACAAAGACAAACAAACAAACAAACAAAAAAACAAATTGCAGGCCAACCAGAGTTAAATTCACAAAAACAAGCACATTGAATTTATTCATGTTGGGTATGCTATAATCTTGCATTGAGAATTCCACAGACTTCAGCTTGAGAACATGTTTTTTGAGCAATAGACCCTTCATAAATTTAATGGCTGTGTACTATGCTCACCATTCCTGGTTTTAAAGCAAGTTAACTACAGTTTACTTACCCTACTGTCTCTGTATATATCGAACACAACTGTAAATAAGAAAAAACTCAGTTACTAATAAGCAAATACTTTTATAATCTAAATCTTTTTGAAAATTCAAGCACACTTTATTACTAAACACAGCAGAATATAATTAGCTTTGAACACCTATGGTGACCCACACTCCTTAGCACTGGGGAAACTAAGGCAGGAGAACGGCTGCAGGGTCAAGACCAGCTTGAACCATAGTGGGATCAAGGCCAGTTGGACTACAATGTAAAAATCTGCCTAAAACAACAATGAACAGACTCATTGATGAAATAAAAGTCTAACTGTAATGATTTCTTATGCTTAAAAATGCAAACCAAACAGCGACATAGTCTGAACCAGTTGCTTGCATGGGCAGAGGAAGCTGTCACCAAGACAAATATGTGAAAGGAACTCGCATCACATACTTGAGGTGTGAAATGAGTACAAAATCTCATAAGAAAGCATGGAATGTAATTATGAGACAGCACGATTCATCTTCTTTTAAATTAAATACGCTATGGAACCCAGTCTTGGCAAGTAGAAAAGGCATAAATCATAGGTTTAGGTCTATGCTATTTGAAAACTCTCTTAAATACCACAAATTTTCAGTTCCTCAAAACAACCCTCCCTCCCCCCAGCTGTTTGCTCTGCAGCCGCTACTGTCTCGGATAACAGACAGAAGCTAAAAAGAAGCAGCACTCTGCTCTCCATGGACGGATCTAGTAAAACGCACCAACATCTCTGAGCATGGAGAGACCTGCCCTGGTACTGAATGATATTATCTAATTAAGAGGGGTGAAATGAACACAAGTCATCAGTGACACCAGCTGGTGACATAATGAGACACTAGGGCACAGAACTTTGAGCTGAGTATTAAAGATGAGCCACCGAGGCTGAGTCTCAGCAACCACCGCCAGGTCTCACTTCATTGCACCAATAGCGAATACTCACAGTCCTCATCTACGAATTTATACTGTAGGTGCTCCTTGAAAAAGTCTCGAATGCATCTGCAGATTTCTTCTTTTTGCTTAGAAATATGATCGTAGTATTGTGTGTAGTCCCTCTGAGAAATACCTGACAAGAAAACATCCAGTAGCTGTCATTATACAATACCCACAAAACAACAATTCAAGTAATTTAGTAACCAGGCCACTGACGCTGGCCAGAAGACCGCACAGGTGACCAAGGCAGCTCAAAGGACCCAGCCACACAGGTCATTGGATAGGTGCATCTTAGGTTCCATACTGCCTCACTCTTAATTTTGGAAGTAGCTATTTTATTTAGAGGGTGGAAAGGGTTCAATCACAAAATGGCTTGCTTAGCAAAACCTCCAAGTGGCAATTCTACACGCGTGCATGTGTGCACCCGCTGCTTTCATGTTTAAAGACAGCCTCTTCGAATGGGTATCCTCTTCCAGTTGGGGTGGGAACATGGAAAAGAGCCCTCCCACACACCTGCCGCGATCACACTGAAAGCAGCCTGTGTTTCTTGTTTTGGGGAAGGTGATCTGTCTTCAGAGCCTGATCTTTCAAAAAAAAAAAAAGGCTTCTGAGTTCTTAGTCACACACCCAAATCTCCCTCTTTAGCATACTTAAATACGGACTATGTAACAGTCAAATATCTCTGTTGATCTTAGTTGTAAGAATAAATGCCAACATTACATTCAATGAGAACTGGTGAGCTGATACTCAATTACATGTCCCTTGGTCAACAAATTCTACTTTACAGAAAACACACACTGGCAAACATTTAAAAGAGCAACTTATGTCCAGTCCTTAGCCTGAGTGAGTGAGATTACTTCAGAGGTAAGAAGACAGGATGTAGACTTGTTTGTTTCATATGCTTTTCTTTTGCTCATGTAATAAACAACGTCCTAATAACAGAAAGATTGTAGGGGCCGGAGAGATGGCTCAGTTAAGAGTATGTACTGTCTTACAAGAGTCTTGAGCTTGGTTTCCAGCACCCACATTAAGATATCTTATGACTCCCCGCAGCTTCAACACTAGGCAAATCCAAAACTTCTGGTCTACATGGGCACCTGCACATGCCCCCACACAGACACACACACATATGCATAACTAAATAAAATAAATCTTTAAAAAGGGGAAGATTGTTGAAATTTAGCTTTTGATGATGTTTATTTTACAATAAGCACTTTACTGTCAGTAAAACAAAACTTTCTAACAAGAAGTAGGTATTATTACATACACTGGTTGAGAATGGTAAAAGCTGTTCCCTCCATCTCTAGAGCCCAGACAGGATCAACAGCGTCACCTTCCTGTGTAGAAACTAACATGGGCTCACGACCCTTAGTAACACGAACTCCAAACTCAATACCAAACCCCATCCTAATTGCTGACGTTTTTTTCCCTTTTGGTTATTTTATTTTTCAATGAAACATGATAATTGTACGTATTTATGAAACAGGGTGACATTCTGGTACAAATATGATCAAAATAATGATAAAATATTAATATTCACATAATGAAATATAATCCAACCATAAAAATGAAATTCTAAAATTTACAACACAGTTATCATCCTCTTTTAAAAACAAAACCGTTTATTATTTACTTGTTTAATGTGCATAGATACACACGAGTGTGTGAGGGGCACACACCTTTGATTAAGCAAGTGCACATGGCGGTCAGAGAATGAGAGTTAGTTCTCTCCTACCATGCGGGCTGAGGGACTGGCCTCACATTATCAGGCTTGGTGACCTTTACCATGGAGCCACCTTGCCAGCCATCTTCTTTTAAAGGCTACTTTGGGGAAAGGGCTATAACAGAGCATTTGCCTAACATGTACCAGGATCTGGGCTGCATTTCTGGGAACATACACACATTAAAGATCACCTTCAAGGACAAAAAGAACTCACCAATAAGCTTGTTTTCTTTAACAAAACATCGGAATTCAGCCCCAGGAATTAATTCACACCATTTTCGGAGAACAAGCTGTAGAGAATAAGTATAACAGAAGTATACGAGAAGACCCTTTCATGTGAAGATCTTACAATGATTGCCACTAAAAGCAGTTTTGAGATAAAGAGGCCACCTAAAGCAGGAGATGTGACAGGAGATGCAACCTTGTCAAAATTGGGGTTTAGGTTCGGCTTAGTGGTTGAGCACTTGCTTAAGAAGCTCAGAGCCATGGGAGCCTCCCAGCCAGAGCATATTCATCATTCTGAGAGATTAGATACAGATATAGAAGTCAAATCTTATCACATTGTGCCCTGTTGCTTGTATACTGTGTGTCTTTTGAAGACTGTCTGTCTGTCTGTCTGTCTATCTATCTATCTATCTTCTCAGGGCTGAGGTTCTGGGTTCAATCAGTAGCACATCTGTTTGTAAAGCTTTAAGAGGTGTATAAACTACTTATGAGAGTCTCCGTCTCCTTCTTCTTCCATGCCCTTCCTCTTTCCCTCTTTCAAGAAAGGGAAGAATCAAAACATTATCACTAAGGTCATAGTTGGATGGTGGCTCCTCAATTTTTCTGGTATTTAAATTTTCTGGTAATAATTTCCTCTTCTTAGAAAAAAGTAATTTTTTTATTAAATGTCTTAAGACTTCCAAATGCAGCCGGGCAGTGGTGGTGCACGCCTTTAATCCCAGCACTTGGGAGGCAGAGGCAGGTGGATTTCTGAGTTCAAGGCCAGCCTGGTCTACAGAGTGAGTTCCAGGACAGCCAGGGCTACACAGAGAAACCCTGTCTCAAAAAACCAAAAAAGACTTCCAAATGCATTGAGCTCATCTTTTATTACTGTGAGCTCTGGGGCAAATGTATTATTTTAAAAACACGACAAGGGGCTAGGGAAATGGCTCTGTAGTTAAGAGCACTTGGTGCTCTTGCAGAGAACTGGGTTCAATTCCCAGCACCTACATGTTGGTCTACAACCTCCTGTAACTCCTGTCCTAGGGGATCTGATACCCTCTTCTGCTCTCTGTGGGCACCAAGCACACATACAGTACATACACATGTTTGTAAACACTCACACATAAAATAAATTGAACATATTAAATGAAAAGTATTAAAAACAAACATGGTAAGCCTTTCACTATAAGCCTCAAACTATAAAATATATATTCTTACATATTAAAAGTCGATCCTAGGGTACATGTGCGTGCGTGTGCGTGTGTGTGTGAGATACGGCTATGGTCATTTTTAATCCGACAACAAATTAAGAAACTGTGGAACACTATCAGCAGTATGTAACACACACTAGTTGGTTTTTAAAGTACAAAATGATAAAGCCGTTCTCCTTGCCCAGTTCTTCTGCTGTCCTCGGATGCAACCAGAGCTTTCTGGTTCCTGTTTGTCTTTCTAGAAGTGGTCCAGGAACACGGAAGTGTACAGCAGATGGAGACATCCTTAAACACACAGACAGAAGCATATGCTACACGGGCCTCTGCTTGCAACAGTTTGCACGTTAATTACTTGAGGAAAATCACTTCCCTAGCTTTAACTCTAGTGTCTTACCACGATGAGGCTGGATCAAAACAGCAGAGGACTGGGAAGTAAACCTTAGCTTTAGACAACAATGTTTAAACCAGCACTATACCTTAGTGAAGGAGTAAAGAAGGATCGATGCAAGTCCTGTGCACCTAGCACCAAGTCCTAACACCTAACAGGCGCTCCTTAGTCAGCGGTTCAGCCACACAGTAGCTATACGTGTGCAATGTGCAGGTAACGAGTGCTCTAAAAGTAACGCACTCCCGAAATCAGTGGGGCGGGGTGGGAAGCTCACACTTGTATGTAAAGACCTTGGTAACAAGCACTCTAAGACATTTAGTGACCCAATAAACAATAAATTCACTGTTCCACTATACAATATACTCAGAGAAGATCTATCAATATATAAAAACATTCAATACAGTGAATACCAGTGGACAATATTTTTCTTCATGATGCTGAGACAAACCCAGGACCTAAAGCATGGCATACAAGCACTTCACCACTAAGCTGCAACCCCAGTCCCCAGACAAATCTTGAAAGCACATATATCTAGAGATGTCTAGAAGCAAATAATGAAGAAAGAAATTTTATCATGGTACAAATTCTAAGATATTATAAAACCAAATATGAAAATGTTTTACAATTAAAAAGCAAAGTTGGCCAGTGATGTCAAAATTTTCAGAAATACTGTATTTTGACAGTGCAAATTAAAGAAGAATCAAGAATAATTACACATGATAGCCTACTATGTAGCTTTTAATGGATAAGAAAACTCCAGAATTAATTATTAGTTAAGAAATCAGCTGTATTTAAGAATATTGCCCATTGAGAGTTATTTATGTGTACATTTTCAAACAATGGAGCAAAGCCTGGAGTTTGCAATGACTTCAATCTTTCCTAAATTCGTGTCATTGCTCTCCATCTTCTCCATGCTCTTGTAAGATGAGTGAGTGGTAGAAGGAGCTGACGCTCAAGTGAGGATCACACACACACACACACACACACACACACACACACAAAATTATCTATAAAGAGTACATTTCCTTTTTCTTTCTGTGGTGGTGTGAACAAGAATAGCCCCAATAGGCTCACAGATTTGAATGCTTGCCCACCAAGGAGTGGCCCTATTAGGAGGTGTGGTCTTATTGGAAGAGGTGTGTCACGGGGGGGGGGGGGGGGGGGGGGGGGGTGAGGGGGGTGAGCTTTGAGGTTTCAGAAGCTGAAGTGAGGCCTGGTGCTCTCTCTCTTCCTGCTGCCTGTCCATCTGGGTGTAGAACTCTTAGCTACCTTCCTAGCATGTCTGTCTGCATGCTGCCATGCTTCCAGATATCCTGGTAATAAACTAAACCTTTGAAATGATAAGCAAGCCCTAATTAAACGTTTTCTTTTGCTGTGGTCATGGTGTCTCTTCCTAGCAACAGAACATTGACTAAAATACTCCCCGCGCCCTTCTTTTGTTTGAGACAGAGTCTCACTGTGTGACTTTGACTGGCCTGAAAATTGCTTTGTAGACCAGCCTGGTCTTGAACTCAGTGATCTGCATGCCTCTGCTGGGATTAAAGACATGCACCAACATGCCCCACCATGGCCCACCATGCCCAACTAAATAATATATATTCTTCTATATGTATGACAAATTTCTTAAATTTAAAAATTCGGCAGTTTTATGTTTTGAGAGAAACTAGACTAAAATTTTTCATTTACAAATAAGCAGCAATTCCATGAACTTTGTCCAGGATTCTCAATATTATAAAGGTGAAAAAAGTTGCTTACCTCATACTCTATACAAGGATCTGGAGAATCATCATTACAATGAATAAATCTTTGAAGAGAAAAAAAATGCAATATTTTTGGTTACTTTATGTATAGACATCTTCATACACAATGTGAGCATTTGATTCCATAGAAAGTATCAAGAAACAAAGGACTGATGCAAATCCAGTCTATAGTGACTAAGCATGACTTGGTGTCTATGCAGTCCCATTTAATCCTCATCCAGTCTATAGTGTTAGCACAACTTGGTGTTAAGTACTGTGCAGTCTCATTTAATCCTCAAAACAGCACAAGCAGCTCATATAATCTCCATTTTTCTGTCAATGGGCAAAGAATCTAAAATCCAAAAAAGTCCAAGCTTGGCAAATCAGCTAAGACTATATACAACTCAGGCTGTCCAGCTGTGATGAAAGTCTGTCCACTCTCAGTGTTTGCCTTGCTGCTGAGGCAGCAGACTGTATACTGTTGTATGACCATCATCAGCTCTGCCTCTGAGAGCCACACAATGTGGCTATGCTCCATCTTCAATGAAGGTAGGATGGAAGCCACTATCCACCTTAGTGCTCACCCTGAGGTTGAGTCAGCTCACTGAGGACTGACTGCTCCATGGACATTAATGGCTGCCATTTCAAAAGGCGTTGGACAGAACAATCCACCCCTCCATTAAGCACCCCAAAACACCCACCTGTGCCACGCACTGGATCAGGCACCAGGACCACAAAATCACCTAGGACTCTAATGTCCTTTAAGAGGCACGACAGAGAAAGCTAGCAGGTACAGAGATCATTTCCAAACACCAGGGAGAGTCAAATAAAATGCTCTGATATAACAAATGAGGAAGCAACTTGCTGAGATATGTGGGAGAGTGGAGGAAGGGGATCCACCGTGAGGCAAAGGGAAATGCATCACAGCAGAACAGGAACAAGAAGACAAGAACTCCATGTGATTAGCACCCATGGGTGAGTGTCAGTGATGAGGATGGGTGAAAGTTGTGGACACGAAGTGCTGGTTACTTAGTGTCAGTTTCACACAAACTAGAGTCGTCTGAGAAGAGAGAGCCAGAGTGAGAACCTGCCTCCATCAGACTGGCCTGTGCACAGGTCTGTGGGGCATTTTTCTTTTTTTAATTGATGGTTGATATGGGAGGGGAGGGCCCAGTCCACTGTGGGCAGTGCTATCCCTATGCAAGCGGTTCTGGGTTGTATAAGAAATCAAGTTGAGCAAGCCATGGGGAGCAAGTCAGTAAGCAGCACTCCTCCATGGCCTCTGCTTTAGTTCCTGCCTTAGCTTCCCTTGATAATGACTCTAAGCAGGACGATGAAATAAATCCTTTGCCTCCCCAAGTTGCTTTGGGTCTGTATTTTATCACAGCAACAGAGAAGCAAAACAAACCAGGATAAGGAGGAAAGCCCAGGTGATGCGGCCCTCAACAGCTACTTGTTTTTATTTTTAATTTCACACTGATATGCATTATTGGAGATAGTTTGACAAAATGGGAGCCAAAAAAAAAAAAAAAAAGATAGTTATGAAATGGCTTGTACATGTACATAACTTGTAATATATAATACACATTTGTGAAATGATAGTTATGAAATGGCTTGTACATGTACATAACTTGTAATGTATAATACACATTTGTGAAATGATGAGCATGAAGAAAACAAGAGCACTTCCCCTTTTGTGGCTATTATGGTTGGAAGTGAGATGTCCCTCACAAGTTCATGTGTTAAATACTTGTCCCAGCTGTTAGCATGGGAACTTTAGCAGTGGGTCTAGCTGACCACAGTGGGGGTGAGTGTTTGAAGTCAGACTGAGTCACAATCCCTTTCCCTGTCTCTGCTTCCCGGGCACATGAGGGGGCACCTCTTCACCATAATGCTCTGCCTCACTGTGGGCACACAGCCACAAGGCCACAACTCCTACAATTAAGGCCCATGAACCGTAAGCTGAACTAGATCTTCCTCCTCTTGTTTTGTCACAGCAGTAAGGATTCAGCTAACACAGATGTGCTGGGGAACGAGCTGTACCAATGAAAGACAGAAGTTCTCAGGCACAGAAAATCTTTTTAAGGCTGTCTTGAGGATGGTGGGTAGTTAGGCATTAAGGTTCATGCTTAGCTAGCATGAATGAAGCCTTGGATCCAGTTTGAGGGAGGGAGCATCAAGTCATTCAAACACAAACCCAAGTGTAAAAGCCTTTTACTTCACTGAATGTGTGGCCATGTTGGCACTCTGCAATCGTTTATGTTTTTACAGTGCAAACAGTAATAATTTTGGTTTACTTGATTGGCTGAAATCCAGAGAAAACAGCCTTCTATAACCACTAATAACTGGGAACCAAATGATATAATCTACAACACATTTCAAAAGGTCCACAGTGTGCTTTATTAAGCTGCCAGTGGCCTGTTTTTACAGTAGCAAATGTTTACGTGTGCCATGTACTACTGAGTAACAAGTGCGAAAGAAGCATTCAATCAGAAGCTACACTACGTCTCTCATGGATGGAGGTACTAGAACTCTTAGGTTAAGTTTAGTGGGTAGGCACAGAGAGGCTAGGGTAGGGGGAGAGGCGAGAGAGAGAAAGAGAAATACACAATACACATACTGACAAGGCCTTAGCCTCAAGCAGTATCCATGTTGAAAAGAAAGCAAAATCTATCATTAACCAAATTTTATTTCCATAAGAAAGTCAGGAAACTTCTGTTTTACACACCCTACTATACAGAGGTGCAGCCTGAAGACCTCATTTCCCTTAAAAGCAAAAATCCCTCGCTTCAAATCCAACTAAGGTATGTTACCCAAAGGAGCTATATTATACTTCAAAACTAACTTCGAGTATATTTAAAATTTCTTAAGCAAAAATAAATCTTACAGGTCCTTTTATGTTGATGAAAATTGAGGCCATGAAATGTCAGGTTAATAAAAATTACTACAATTGTTCAGTTCTTTAAAAATAACTACCCTTTCCCCACAGGGACCAGCAAGAGAAGCACTAAGAATATTAGTGAAGTTTCTATGTTTTGACACCAGCCACTACAGAGCAAGTAGAATACTCTAGGTTAGATAATCTATATCTCAGACAAATATTATAATCTTTGCTAGGGAAACAGGAACTGCTTGGTGTGATGGTGCATGTCTGAGGCTGAGCTGACCCGGGAGCACTATTATGAGCTCTAGGCTAGCCTAGGCTACATAATGAGTTCCAGGCCATCCTGGAACAGTGTGTAAGAAAATAAAATGAAAAGGAGAAGAAAGAAGAGAGAGGAAAGAAGAAGCGAGAAGAAGAGAGGGAAAGAGGAAGAAGAAAACAATCGATGAGCCAGAGGTCAAGAACAAAAACCACAGTCAAGAGCTTGGGTTCTGTAGGTCTCTCAGCTGCTTTCTATGGCTGCGACAAAACACCATGACCATCATGGTGGGGAGCATGGCGGCAACCAGGCGGGCGTAGCGATGGAGCGGTGCCTGAGAGCTTACAAACTTGATCCACAAGCACAAGGCAGAGAGAGAGAGAGCGTGAACGAACTGATGTTAGCTTCTGAAACCTTCAAGACCACCCCTCGTGACACACCTCCTTCAACAAGGCCACATCTCACCTTTCCCCAACACCTGTGCCAACTGTGGCCCAGGCACTGCATGACTATCCTAGCTGGCCATCAAGCTCTGAGCTTCCCACGTCTCTTCCTCCACCACTAGTGCCAGCGTTCCAGGAAGGACCACCATAATCAGATTTATGTGGGTCTTGGGGACCCACACCCAGGTCCTCTGCTTGTGCTTTACCAACTGACCCATCTCCCCAGCCTCAATTAAAAAAAAAAAAAAAAAAGCCTCTATATTCCTACACACACCAACTCCAACTCCTCCCTTGGTTAGTCATCATATCATCATATTACTACTTAAAAATAAACACATTGTAATACACACTTGCCTTCTAACACCCTATATCATTATTTTTAACGGGGTTAACATTTATGTCATTTTAAAATGAGTAGTTTCAAAACATATGTGGTATTGGAGGTTATCACCATAAGCATTTTCTTCTGGAGATAATTAACCAGATGGGTATGTGTGCCCATGAAGGAGAGGGTGCTGCCGAGACAGTAGAGGCAGAAGAGAAAGGCCATTTGGACCTGTCCAGGAGCTCAGCTTGAGCAGAAGACAGGCCAACTTGATCATAGTAACAACTCTCTCTTCAGAAAAAAAGCTGGCAGATCACACCATTGTGCTTCACACTAAACAAGGTCTTACTGCGTGGAAGAAAACCTAAATCCTGCCCAGAAAACAAAGGCAAACTTCAAGCAAGGGAAAAACCCATGTTTTGGTGGTATAGCCTTTCTGACAAGCAGATGCCATTTCTTTAGATTTTTCAACCATCAGTAAAAAGGGAAAATAAAAGTGAAGTAAGGACAATCAGAATTACCATAAATCAGCATTACCATAAATCAGAATTACCATAAATCAGCATTACCATAAATCAGAATTACCATAAGTCTTTTCTCTAAAGAGGAAAAACTCTCTTTGGACAGCTTAGAAGGCGTGTCCTTGCTGAAAGAGTCTATCAGTGGGGTGTGCTCTGAGGTTCCAAAGCTCTATACCACCCCTGTCAGCTCTTCCTGCTTCCTGCTCATGGTGTAAGATGGGAGCTCTCAGCCACTCCTGCCAGCATGCCTTCACTCCTCCATCACAGACCATAAGCCCAAAGAAACCTCATCACAGTGTTTCATTGTAACACAAAGTAACTAAGGCACGATCTAAATCATATACACTGTTGTCTAAATAAGTAGAGCTGAAAACTGATAGGGGCACGGTTATTTACACCTGAAACTTTTGCTGAACTCCATTTGAGATTATGTAAGTCAGGAACAACGTAAGTTTTAAACTAACTGCATTCTGCTGTTTCACTTCATCCTACCCAAGATGAGACGCACCCCACTGTCTAGGGTTTCTATCTGGTACACACTACCCATGTGTTAGTAGTGTAGCCGATGTCTTAGGTATCAGTTGGACTACCTTGGTATTGTGATACTTGTGTTCAAGTAGCCCTATTGTGCAATAATAAAGACCCCAAGCACTAGCCAGTCAAATATGTCAAGAGAAGCCATAACATGCATTCTGGAAGTGAAAAGGTAGAACTTATCATAGGCATATATGTATAGAAAAAGAATACCAATATATATGTGGTGTTCAGTACTATCTGTGATTTCAGGCATACGAAATGGAGGTCTATGGGCAAATCCCCTGCAGACGGTGGGCGACTTCCTATAATAACCAGTTTTGTGTTGATGTTAAGTATGATGCTGAATGTAGCTAAGTGTAAATTGCTAAGAAAAAAAAAAAAATCCCTGATCTAATCTATTTCTCTTTAATCTGAGCCTTTCATGACTGGATTTACTTTTTTACTCACTCAGCTCTTTCTTCTAACTGTTAACTGAACATCAGGTGTTTTTTCATACTGAGGTGACAATCAATAAAATAATTAATAAAAGAAGTATAGTAAGTCAATAAGTATAATCACAAAGAATGCTGATGTGTAGGCAAATAACACTGTAGTCAGCAAATACTGTGCAGATTCATGGTAAGTGTTGTAACTCAACCTCCACTTTTTAAAGCGTCTTGTCTACAGTCAACAAGTGAAAAACAGAAAGACAAAGCCAAACCTTATTATTTTACAGAAAATTTTGCCTGTGGCAGACACTGGGTAGACCTCCAGCTGTTCCCACCTGGCAGCCTTGCTAACAGAATCTGGATTGTCCAGACTCTCATGTACCCATGCTTCACCATCACCCCTGATATACTGTGAATCCTGAAGTCCCTCACAGGCCAAGGGCTAAGTGAAAGCAGCTCATAGTGTCTGGAGAGACAGTGGAGCCTCTGTGTGGTACCTCTTGAAGGAAGTTAGGTGAGTGGGGGTAGGCCCTGACAGAGATCTTAGGCCCCTGACCACCTCCTGTCTCACTGTTTATAGGCTGCTATAGGTGAACAGGCCTCTCCTAGCACCCATCCCTGCCATGATGCACTCTGCCACCATGGACTGCAAAGAACAGGGCCAATCAATGACAGGCAAAACCTCTAAAATCATGAGTCACAATAAGCTTTTGCACCACGTAAGTTGTTCAGCTTAAGTATTCTGTCAGTGACAAAACTAACCAATACATCCTAACTGCCAGGGATATACACACAGACCAATACAAGCAGCCCTCAAAGTACAAGCTGGAAATAACCAGGAAACATGTTAGAAATACTACAGTCGGGGCAATAAACCAAACCCTATGTGTGGAAACAATTTACACTTGGCTTTTTGTTAACTTAAAATCCTTACCATAGGGACTAGAGAGAGAGTTCAGTACCTATGTGGCTCCACCACATAGACATATACGCACAATTAAAACAATAAAACTAAAACCTTAAAAGAATCCTGACTATATTACAATGTTGATTTATTTAATCAAGGTAAGCTTCAAAATAGTGTAAACAATACAAATTCATCTTTATGATACTGTAAAAACTTGCACAGATCAACAATTATGCATTATAATAATCACTGATGTCTTATTCTATTATACAGTTTAATGGGAAGCATTCTGAAAAGGATCTGTAACTGGCAGTAACCAGCAGTGGGGCTTTGAACCAGTGAATGAACATACTTAGGCCTCAGTAGCGTAAACACTGCCTGACTTGGTCAGACCTAGAGAATTACACTCTGAATCTTGGTGAGCTTCTGAAAGACATTGTGACAAAAACTCTCCTTTATTTTTTCTCCTTTATAATGGTCAGCATCAAGCCCAGGGCTCTAAGAGCTAGGCAGGTGCCCTGGAGCTAAGCCATGCCTCTAGGCACAGACTCTCACTGCTCGTGAATCTCACTGTTAAGTACCAGGCTTCTGCATGCCACTCCCGAGATTACACATTACTGATGCCTAACTGAAGGGCTGGTGGTTGAGCATACAGCATTTGTTCCCTCTAACACCCCAGCTGGTGACTGCCGAAGCATGGCTGTTTGCGGGTGAGCACCCAAAACCTAAGGCCTTGCATTCACTTGCTGCAGTGACTTGCTCCTTAAAAGTCAAAACATGGCTGGTAGTTTTACCGTCCACTGCTGAATGGCAAAGCTGATTTTAAAAACCACCAGTGTCAAAATTAAAAGCAATGTAAACCTATGTTTGGAAAGACAAAGATGTCCTCACATTCTTACTGCAATGAAGAAAAAATGTCAGCAAGAGGTCCGATCAATTAGTTAATGGATACAAAGCAGTGTGAATGTAATACAGTTCAAGATCTCTTTATTTATAGCATTAGATTTTTTTAAAAAACCTTAAAGGGGGGAGGGTATGAGAGGCAATAACTTTCATCCAACCAGAGAGATCTACCAGAATATAAATGTAAAAATACTGCTACATTATTAAAATGACAAATGAGGGCCATCAGCCCCCAGTGACACCTGTGCCAGTGCAACTGACCATAAAGGACAGTGTTTTGTTTTGTTTTTAATTTTGTTAATTTCTATAAAGCCAGAAATTACATGGCCACAGAAATGCCTGCTTAATGTCTTGCCTCTATGTTTGTTTTTTTGCTTTTTATGATGCTAGCAACTGAATGCAAGGCCTCATGCACACTCGATGACTGAACTACCTAGTCATGCTAGGATCTCCTTCAAAATAGAAGCTGAGGCTGAGGCAGAGTGAACTGGAAGAACTAACCCAACTGCGTGGTTAATAAACAGGTGTGTGAATGCTCATGCAAACACTGTACTTCTGTAGCTTACAGCTGAGTTTACAGGCTAGTTTAACGGAGATAAGGGGTTTAGAAGATGAATGGGAAGGGATGTCTAGAACAGCCCCTCTGCTAATGGACAAAGGAAAAAAGGGGGGCACACACCCAGTGGTATGTGCTGTGACTCGCCATAATCAGCAGCAGGTTGAGTTCTTTAGTCAGCGACCATCAAGAAGAGACAGATTCTATAATTCTGATTATAGAATTTAACTCTATAATTTAATTCCGATTATAGAATTTAATTCTATAATTTTTAAAATGCATCCTCAAATTTACTTTAAGGATCTCTATTGCAGAGATAGAAGAAAAGATGCTAGTTCAAGCATATCATGTTACCAGTATCTAGTAGCAAACACAACCTACAGAGCAATATGAACAACTGGATCCCACTCATCAAATTGAACTGGAGAGTTGGTACAGTGGTTACGAGCACTGGCTGGTCTTCCAGAGGACCCAGGCTAAATTTCCAGCACCCACATAGCAGCATGCAAGATCCACAACTCCAGCTCCAGGGGATCTGATATCTTCTTCTAGACTCCAAAGTCACCAGGCATGCATGTGGCACACAGACATATACATGCAAGCAAAACACCATATACATAAAACAAACAAAAAAGTCCTAAATTAAGAGAAATGGAGCAGGTGGGCTGGCGAGATGGCTCAGGAGGTAGAGGCGCTTGGTACCAAGCCTGAGAACCTGAGTTTGACCCCTGAATCCAGACAGTGTTGGGAGAGAGCTAACCCCTGTACCTTGTCCTCCAACCTCCACGCTGTCTGTGACACTTGTACAAACACACAAACAAAATAAAAATATGTGAAGGATTTAAATAATCCTTACATAGACAGAGAAAGGAATATTTATGCTGTCTCTAAGAATGAAAAGAAACCTAGGATATATGCAACTGCTTGTGTAGTTTGATCACCACACCTTCCTGTTTATCTCATCAGTAGTTACTAATTTTGTTCTTCTATTACAGGCATATTTGAATTTTATAACAGGAAAAATTACCAAAATGTTTACTATATATAAAATCTTGACAGTTAGACATATACGCTGTATAGCATTTATTTAAAAGAAAAAGAAAAGTTCGCTCTCATACTCATCTGAGGGCCATGAAGCAGCTCATGACACAGACTGTTACAGTGTGGCACGAGAGACAGTGGAATGTCACCAATGGGAAGCAGCTACTCACAAGACACTTACGGCTGTGTGAAGTCACGGGTGATGAAATCAGAGCTCTTGAAAAGCAGGAAGATGTCACTAAGGGTTTTACACTTCAGAGAACTGTTCATTGCTATCCAGTATGCATCCTAAACAATAAACATGTGTGAGTTACAACACATCCCACGAGTACAGCTCAGGCACATAAATAAAGATGGCAATAATGCACAGCACCTCCAGAGCTTAAAGAAAACAGCCGAGGAAATTGAAATAGTACTGTCAGATGTCAAATTACACTTCTCAACAAAAAGATCATGATCAGCCCATGCCAGGCACTCAGTTACTACACTGAGGATCAAGATGGCTCAACAGGCAAAGGCACTTGCCACCAGCCTTGACCACCTGAGTTCAATCCCTGGGCCACACATGGGAGAAGAGAACCACGTCCCACAAAATGTCCTATGACCTCCAAGTATGCTCACACAAGGACACTCACAAAACAAATAAACAAGTGTAAGTTTTCTCAAAAAAGTGCACCTATGCACACTGAGACAGGAAGACCCACACATTTCACACCAGGGCCAAATACTTTCCCATAGTTTCCACACTAAGATGGAAGGGGGGTTAATGAAGTCACACAGGTCAGCAAAAAGACTCAAGTGGTGAAGCAGCAGCTACTCTCCAAAGTAAAAGTAGTCATTTCCATCCTTCCTGTTTGGGGAGACCGACCGACAAGCACCCAAATTTGGATGCTCGTGGCATCCCTGTTCATATGATCAGGAAGAAAGAAGGTGAAACAGTTTCACCATCCCAACTAAAGCAGGGGCTGTGCTGGACATGTGGACAGAAAGGAACCGGGCTCAGTGCAGTGTGATGAAGTCACACTTCTATAGACAGACCAGACACAGGCTAAAATACACACCGAAAAACACCAATAATTACCAAAACTGTCCAACTATCTACTCTGCATGGAAGAAAGCACTGGTGCATACAAGTCATTCCATAAACAAATGAACAGGTGCATAAAGAATTTACAACCAGAAATAATTTTCCTATCTTAAGTGGAAAACAAAGAAAATCTGAAACATTATTCATATAGATGAAAAGCTGACTGAGAAACTAAAAATGAATTTAAAATTTTATACATGATAATGTCTTTATAATTTCTCCCAATGACAAAGACAATAAACTTCTGGTTAAAGAAAGTATACCCAATATCATATTTAATTCCACAAGAACATCAGTATGTACACAGCAAACCACACAGCTGAATAAAAAAATCCAACTACCAACTCTAAGGAAGGGAACTATGGAATGAGAAAATGTTGGTAATCATAGTCATACCCTGTATGTTCCTTCAGCCGGGAACAGGGTGTGCGCAAAAGGGCAGTCACAGCAAACACCGAATACATAGAGAGACAAAAGCGAATCCTACTCTTCCTGCCACTGTGCAAAAGCAAGTGTGCGTGCACATGCGTGTGTGCGTGTCTGTGTGTGTGTGTGTGTGTGTGTGTGTGTGCGTGCACGCGCGCTCGAGGACAACTTTCAACTGTCAGTTCTCTCCTGCCTCGTGGTCCCTGGAATTAAACTCAGGTCATCTGGCTAGATGGCAGGCACTTTTACCCACTGAGCCATCTCTCTGGTCCAACATATTCATTAGTACTTTTCAATAGAGAAACTCTTACTCAACTGAGTAGGTAAAGTTTTGGATAAAGCAGACTATGAACATACCCAGAATTCTAGTACAGTTGGCAACACAAGAGGTGAAAATGTCTTTTGGCAGAATACAGAGTACTTCACAGAAAGTACAAACAGCAAAATCCAAAGATGAAACAACAGAGGAAAAATATAACAGTATTTTTCCTGAAATTAGGGATGTAATGGAAGATACATTAGGTCCTCCGTGGGAATATAAAATGAAATAAAGAGCAAAACAAACAACTATTCAAATAGTGAGCTTTTTTTATGGCTTCTTACCCTTGGGGCACTCCAGTTAAGCTTAGGGAAGACACTACCCCCCAGAGAATTAATAGCTTCTTGGACTTGAGTGCTGAACTCAGGAAACTCTGGTGCCTATAGAGACAAAGAACAAATCATGAGCAAGTCAACATCATTAGAAGAGACACAGAAATCATGATCAATATCTCAATGTTTTAGTTAGGTATTAAAGTCAAAATTATCTATAATACAAATTAGTGTTCTTATTCCTGCTGAGTTAAATAAAATCACCAAGAAAATCGTATTTACCAGAAAGAGAAATAAAATAATCAACTTCTTAAATGGTACCTTCCAAGACAATGAAAACCCTCATCTCTGAGAACACAGATGTCACCAAGTACATGGTACATGTGGAACAAATCAGTGGTTCTTTCTGAATACTTACATAATGCCAGTATCTAAAGTCAAGTGTGATGGCATATGCCCTGTAATCCCACCACATGACAAGTAGAGGCAGGAACCAGGAGCTCAAGACATCCTTGACTGTACAGCAAGTTCAAGGCCAACAGGTGCTACACGACACTGTCTCTAAAGGGTCTGGGCGAGGGTAGGAAGAACTGCGGATAAGGCAGTGGACGAGTGTGCTTCGTGCAGCACAAAGACCCAAGTTTAACCCCTCAGTACAAAAGCAGACATAGCTACCCATGCCTGTAACCCAGCATTGGAGGGCAGAGACAAGCAGTTTTTCAGAACTGCAGGTTCTGAAAAAAAATCTAGTTAAAATTATCTACATTGTACAAAACCCAGATGACTCCTGTGGTCTCTCAAGATCTAGCCCAGGAAAGGGGAAAAAAAAACTGAGAAGATTCTATTTTTTTAAAAAAAACGGCCAAAAGTACGTTCTTAAAAACAGCTTAAAATTAGAAACAACTCATTGGTTGATCTGTAACTTAGACTTGATCCCTGGCCCTAGCATGCCAGGCAAGCACTTTAACACCGAGACACACTCAAAGCTCTAAAAAACCGGTTAACTGTGAGCAAGACACTGTAAGCTGGTTAACAAGCTCTCTCATTTGACCGACTGCCCCACAGCTCTCTTCCACTAGACTACCGATTACTTAGCTTAGACACTCATGAAGATACCCCTCAATGAACAACTGAACTAGGAGTCCTGGGTTCCCTTTTGCCTCTCCTGTCAAAATGATGCAAATTACTTCCTCATAATCACCATAAGCTGCTGATCGGCTCTGTCAATAAAAGCCACTTATCTAAGCTCTGCATCAGCAGTGATTTCCATATGAGACACAACCAAGGCAGCAGAGATGGCACTGGCAGCTCTTCCACAAGACTTGGGTTCAATTTCCAGCACCCACACACCGACTCACAACTGTCTGTAACAGCATTTCCAGGAGAACTCACACCTTCTTCTGGCCTCCACAAGTCCAGACATGAATGTAGTACACAGACATACATGCAGGCAAATTCCCATACACACAGAAAAATTAAAATAATAATCGTAAGAGATACAATCACAAAGACGAATGATTCCATTTCCCTACTCCACAAAGTACTGCATGGAAGAACTGCTATATTTCACACATTTTGCTGTGGTTTTCCAGTGCTAAGGACTAACTTCAGGGCTGTGTACACTTTAGGCAACATGCAAAAAAACCTTGGATTTGTTTAAATTTGTTTTAGTTTGCTTTTTTTTTTTGAGACAGGTTCTAATGTAGCCTGGGCTGGCCTCAATCTCACTATTTAGTCAAACTGGCCATGAACTCCTGAACCTCCCTCTCTATCTCCATATTGCTGGAATCGCTGCCATGCACAACTACACCCAGATCTATTTACCACATTTCAAAAGATATGACTGTTTCCCTCAAATTGAGGAAAACAAATTGAGGGAAACAGTCACATCTTCTAAGGGAGCAGAATTCGAGGGAAGGACCAACCAATAACTGGCCCAGCTTGAGACCCATGTCATAAAAGGAAGCCCAAGCCCAATACTGCTAAAGATATTTTGTTGTACATGCAAATAGCATAGTAATGATCAGAGAGGCTTCACCCAGCAACTGATGGAAACAGATGCAGAGCCCATAGCCAAACCTTAAGCAGAGCTTAGGGAAGCCTGTGGAAGAGCAGGGACGAGCCAGGGGAGTCAAGGATACCCCAAGAAAATCTACAGAACCAACTAACCTTGTGAAACACTGAACGATGGATCCTCCAGGCTTCCAGAAATGTGAGCTTAGTGAGAATGCTTGCACACCATTACACAGATTCTCTCTTCCTTCCACCCGTGTGCTTCACCATTGTTCCCCTAACCCTATTCTCTATACATGTCTACTTACTTCTAGTTACATCATGTAATGAGTTCTTTTCCCATGCTGCTTTAGATAACACTGCAATCACTAAGCCCCTTTACCCTTAAATACAGATATATAGATAGATATCTATATTTATAAAAATAGATAAATATATAGATTTACTTTTATAAAAGAGTAAAATGATCACAATCTCTAGATTGTATTGAAGTATGCCTGCTGTCCTAACAGTGTCTTTTATAGTAAAAGGAAATCAGAATCTCTTTCCTCCTCTAGAATCCGGTCCAGAAGCATCCACTGTGGTTAGGTGTCATGTTTCATAAATGTCCTATCCTCGTTATCAGTTCCTCTGGCTATGATCCTTACTGTTCATGACCTTAGTCTTCTAGAAGGGTATATAGAGAGAGCTGGGTTCTGGGATCTGTCACGTTCCCATTATTCTCTTCCATTTCCTTAGTTTCTGACACGGCAAGCTACTGTGGGCCCATTTCACTTTCCCAACTTCAGTCCTGGGTTCCTCTAAGAAGTTTCAGGTTAGTGGAGAATGGTATTCAAAAGTCAGCATAAAGGCACAAAGTATGTCCCCTGCTACCATGATGAAAGCCACTGACTCTGTATGTTCTCAGGAGTATGGAAAACACACACACATGCACATGCGCGCACATACACACTCACACACACACACACACTCACAGAGAGAGAGAGAGAATATTCTGATTTTAAAAGATTCTCAAGTGTATAAGTTTATGTGCACTGTGTATGTAGGTGCCGTGAAGGCCAGAAGCCACAGAGCATAAAATCTCGTGGAGTTACAAGAGGTTGTATGCCACCTGATATAGCTGCTGGGAACTGAACAGAGGAGTTCTGTATCAGTGGTAAAGCACTTCTGCCCACTGAGCTATCTCTCCAGTTCCCACTGTTCTATTTTAATGTTTGTATCTCTCCAAAATTCATGCCAAACCTTAATCCCAACCACAGTGACATTAGGAGGTATGACCTTTTAGGAAGTTAAGTTTTGAGGGGCTTCTCCTTCATGAATAGTTAACAGCTTCACAAAAAACATCAGAGAGTCTTCTGGCTTTTCTACTCTTCTGCCCCTTTAGCATGGCCTTACACAGAAATAAGGTGCCATTTGAAGCAGAGATAAGCTCCCTCAGACATTATGTGTCCCAAGACATTGTTCTTGGACTTCCTTTGAGAAATAAAGTTCTATTTTTGCTAAATTACTCACTAGGAAGGGAATACACGTGACAAGAAAGCAGAGAGAGGAGCTTTCTGAGAATGGAAGCAGCACAGAAAAGGGAGAAGACAAAGGGAAAATGACAAAAAGCAAAGTCTAACAATATAATATATGGAGACGTCATGATAACATCCATTTCTTTATGTAAGCTAAGAAACTAAGACACAAGGCACTGAGGAGATGGCTCAGTAGGTAGAGGACCTGCTTTGCATGAGTTGATCCCCAGAATCCACATAAAAACTCAAGGCCCACACTATGGCGCATACTTATAATCCCCTGGTTAGGGGGGTGGGAATAGGAAGAGATCTGGGGTTTGCTGGTCAGCTAGCCTACCCGAATTGGCAAGCTTCAGGGCAATGACAAAGGAAATGGATGGTGTTGCTAGCAATGATACCCAAGATTGCTGCCTGGAATCCACATGCCCACCTATATACATGTGTACCTACACACACATACATAATAAATTAATATTAACAAATAAATAAATACCTAGTATACATTGTTATAGCACCAGGAACAGACTAAGTTGGGTTACACACATATCTATCCATCTCTATTATTTAAAGGTGAGCTCTTTAAGATCCAGGTCAGATGTGTCAATGGATAGATGGTTCCATGGCCGAGAGTATATGCACAGCTCTAAGTGGGTAAGCAGCCAAAAACAGAGGACATAGGTTCTGATGGGACAGGAGGAGTCTGAGAAGTTGGGGGGGGGGGGGCCTAGGTATGAATATGATCAAATGTACTGCATGCAGGTATGAAATTCTCAAAGAATTCATAAGAATGTATTTTATAAATCTTGGCCATGTGTTGCTTTCCACAAATGCTTAAGCATTTTTGGATGTCCTCAGTTACTGTTCTCTCTGCTTCCTCATCCTGGCCATCTACCTTAAATCATCCTTCCCCCTGTTTACAAACCCTCTGATGGCAGGAATCAAATATCCACCAGTCTCACAGAGTCCAAATTAGTGGCCTGAGTATGACAGACTCATACTGAATGGGATGGGGTTTTCATATGTAAGAGTGATACCCATGGCATCCAGGAAAACAAGACATCAATTCCCCAACTCTGCATCTGTTGGCATGGTGACCTAAGGAAACCACACCACTTTTAGACATCTCCATATTTCTTCACAGTCCTTGAAAGGATCTCTCTTCAACCAGAATAAACAGAAGCACCTTTGAGTAGTACTTGAGACTCACTTGAAAGGAATAACTTTAGACCATTTAACTCTCCTTGAATAAGTAAACGCTGACTTTTCACTTAAACTCCTACTGGTCTGGGAACCTCAGAGTTAATATTGACTTGACTGCATCTTTCAGAGTCTAACAAAAAGCGAGCAGAGCATCGAATGTGTACTTTTTGATATTTCTTTTGTAAGCAGAAGGGGCAAGCAGGCAAACTGTGCTTGCCTGTCAAACAGTGACAAGTTATTTTTTACCAACAGTAAGTGATCATACACAGATAGCAAGCTCTCCCAAGGCAAACCCATCAAGGTGGAGGTAGGCATTTAGGCCTCTTGTGCGGCAGTGTAAGGCTGCCTCATGCTGTGTGGCTGCACTCTTACCGTAAGTGTGGCTGTGCTCTCATCATCGGACCACTGCAAGAACAAGACAGAAAGGAACACTCAATTTAAATGCCATACCGGAATAGCAAAGGCAGTATACTATCTAAAAATGATGCACAGGAGACATCTTTCCCTGAACATGGTGCAGGAGGAGGTGGCTCAGTAGGTAAAAGCACTTGCTACTCAAGCATGAGGACGTGAGTTCTAATCCTCAGTACCCATGGAAAAAGTACATGCCTGGAACCAAGGTGTTGGAGTGGGGTTGGTGGTACCCCTGGGGCTGGCCAGCCATGGCTAGCCTAGCTGAAAAACACTGAGCTCCAGGTTCAGCAAGAGACTGTCTCAGGGAAGGGAGATGGAGAGTGACAGAGCAGGGCACTGGATATTCTTCACTGGCCTCTGCATGCACATGTGTGTGTGTGTGTGTGTGTGAGAGAGAGAGAGAGAGACACTTGTCTATGTCAAAGTAAGACTTCCATGTAATAAAACACAGGTACAATCTATGGAAAGCATTTCAGAGGTTGCTAAAATGAGGACAGACACTACAGAATATTCTCTACCAACCTGTGTTTCCTCCTCTTCGTTACCACTGTCTGGCTGGGAACATGTTGGTGGATCTTCCCTAAGATAAGGCAAAAATTAGGTGAGGAAAATACTCTGGTGGCATGGGGTCATAATTTCAAATGTACTGAATTTATAAAGCAAAACAGATAGCTTTAGGATTGCCAAGTAGTATAAAGAAATGTTCGCTTCTTGAGACAAAAGCTAATAAAAATATGGAACTCATGAGAGTATACTGCCATAAAAGATGTGAGGGTAAAAACGCTCTGGCTGCTCAGAAAGCACTGAAAACAGGAAGAAAAACCCAGACTCCATCTCTCCTAATACTGAAAGAATCGTCTACAACTTTGACCCAAATAGTTGAGAAAGGGGTAGCAGATACGGAAGGTCAGACAAGATGAGGACAGACAGACAGAGAAACGGGAAGAGCCATCTACCCAGTTAGTAGAACAAAGGGCAAAACCAAGACCTTTTCTTGTCTTTTCTTTCTTATTTTGTATTTTTGTTTTCAAAACAGGGTTTCTCTGAAGATCTTTTCTTTATACAAGGAAAACTGAGCATCTGTGATGGTGTCGAGGATTAATCTGGGTCTACACTGAATTACACAAGAAAGCACGTGAAAGCAGGGATGGAGAGAGGAAAGGAGGCAGGCAGGCCCATAAACTTACCACACACTTCTTTGCAGGGTTATTCTGCTTTTCCTCCCATCACATCCCAGAACGTATCTCCCCATCCTTCTAATAGGCTATCATCACGACTGACTCTGACCCATGGAATTCGTCCTAAGCAATACCGCCTGGTTGTGCACGTGGCCACCAGAAGTCCTTATAGCCTTCAGAATGTTTTCACTGCTCTGTAAGGAAGCTAGGGCTAGCCTTACTGAGGATAAGGAGTCCACACGGAAAGGGAGACCCAAGCGACAGCATTAACTGTCAGCTATGTGAGGGAGTCCATCTTATAATGACTCACCTCAGCCTGTTCACCAAATGACTACATCCATGTGACTTTAACAAGACAAGAGAAGGCTTGCCCAGGAAGTCTTCCTTTGAAGAAAGATCAGATTTTACTGTATGTATAAACTAACAAGAGAGCCTCCCACAGCTTGTCTGGCACCAGCAGATATCATGAGATCATGAAGGGCTTTCTTTCTCGTGGAAGAGCAGAAAGCATGAGCTCCATCTCTGAATTGGTTTCCTCTTGGCCCTCAAGTCTTACAGGGGCAGCACAGAGCGGCCCAGGTTTGCAGGAGAACTGAGAGAACATACTCTTGAGGAGCTTCACCTTTTACAAAAGGATCCAAGGACCTGCTCCAGGCATAACCCAGGGGACATATCTAACCTACTTTGTTCTGGAAGGTGACACCTGTCTGCTTCTCAGGCTGTCTGATATGTAAACACTCTTGAGAAAATGTTCAAAAACACAAGCTGGCAGTGAATCTGTTCACCAAGTAATATGATAGACACCATTAGGAAATCAATGAATAAACAAAATGGGCCCTGGTTTAAGCTACTAAGTTTGAGGTGTGGTATTATGCCACAATAGACACAGGATCAAGATGATTATCATGTAATATAAATATAGCATCATGTAATATAAATATAGAACAGAAAATCCCATGACTATTTACCTAGGAAAAAAAAAGGCACCAACCAGAATGACATGGGACCTTAGAGCATATTAAAAGATAGTGAGCTGAGCCTTAGAATTTTGAATCTGAGCAATTTTCTGCCTAGAATTTCATATTAAGCCAACTACTCTGCTCACCAACACCACGCACAAGAGAGAATAAAAATGTTTTCATACAGATAACTACCCAAAAGCTTTCCCCTAGACATTCTAGAACTTGTTTCAATAAAACATTAAACTATGGAGAAACAAAATTTCAACCCAGAAGCAAGTCCCATGTCAATACGAGTATCTACAAAATATCAGAGATAAACAGAGAAAAATGAAGCAAAATATAAAGTATAATTATTAGCTCTGCTGAAAATAAAAGATGTCTAGATACCATCATGAAGCAAAACAGCTATGTGTGCCTATCATTCTAGCTACGTGGAACACTGAAATTGAAGAAATCAACTGAACCCAGGAACAGGCTCACCGGGGCAACAACATAGTGAGACCTGTATCTTAAAGGCAAACAAACAATAAAAACCAAAATGTACTTACAGCAGTCAACAGCAGTGGCATAATAAGCTAAACAGCACTGATTTATATACAGTTACTATGAAGACAGATGGTATGACTTAGCTGTCATCAGGCTGGGGAGAAGGCTCAGCAGTTAAAGTGCTTACCACACAATCATGAGACCTCAAGTTCAAATCCCCAGACCCCCTGGAAGCTACAGCTAATAAACCTGGGACATCCGAAAAACAATAGAGAGCTGTCTCAAACAAGGCAAAAGTTAAGGACCAACACCTGAGATGGGCCTCTGACCTCCATGAACACAGCATGGCTCACCTACACAGCATTCACACAAATGCACACACACAGGGAAGGGGCATTATGTCTGTACACATCACAGGAAATAATACTGAGCAGAGGTAACATTTGAAAAGAATGGTAATGAAGTAACTGTTCTGATGTACAAAGCTACAGCGATTCTGACCATACTTGTCCACACTACAATGTGTTCTTCCAAGTACTAGTAAAAAGCAGAAGAGCACAGTCCCTTTGTGAATACAAAACTGGCACTCTTAATTTACCTGTCAATCTGTAGTGATATCAGTTCTTCAAATCCTAATCAACTCTCCACGATGTTAAAGGGCTGAGTTTCCAGGTCCACAAACCTCATCACCAGACACCACCTTATAGGCAGTGACAATACCAGTGTGCTGTCCACTTGTGAGTCCCTACTGAGCCAGCGTTCCGTCTCTTGCATCTCTCTGAATGTTACACTGTAGGTTCCAATGAAATGTTACCTGTAACATGGTGTACTTAGCCATACAACAGGAGGTCCTCAAAACTTGAAACCGTGGGGGCTAAAGAGATGGCTCAGCAGTTAAGAGCATTGGCTGATCTTGCAGAGGATCTGGGTTCCATTCCTAGAACCCACACAGTGGCTCACAGCCGTCTGTAACTCCTGTTCCCGAAGATTTGATGTCCTCCTTCTAACCTCTACACTGACCAGGCACACATGTGGCAAACAGACAAATTGAAAGCAAAACTTTCATTCAATAAAAATAAATAAGGACGCCGGGCAGTGGTGGTGCACGCCTTTAATCCCGGCACTCGGGAGGCAGAGGCAGGCGAATTTCTGAGTTCGAGGCCAGCCTGGTCTACAGAGTGAGTTCCAGGACAGCCAGGGCTACACAGAGAAACCCTGTCTCAAAAAAAAGACATAAAATTTAAAAGTCTTAAAAATATGTTTTGTTACTCTAAAATTAACATTGTCTTTGCATTAAATACATGTGTATGTGTTTGCATATATCTATATGTGTATATATAGATATATAAAAACAGTGTATTCAAAGTTCTGCAAAGAACTTATCATAATGTCACTATGAGTATGACACAAAATAAGACTACTGTGAATGTTGATGACATTTTCAAAGTTCAGGTTTAGTAGGTAAGGTAGCCCAAAGTGCCAAGCTAATATTTAGGGCTCTATGTATTTGCTTTTTTCAATTTAAGAGGTTGGGTTTT
This sequence comes from Rhynchomys soricoides, assembly GCA_019843965.1. Lineage (NCBI taxonomy): Eukaryota > Metazoa > Chordata > Mammalia > Rodentia > Muridae > Rhynchomys > Rhynchomys soricoides. The sequence goes on along the minus strand of JADRCH010000074.1, from coordinate 877,148 downwards.
TAAAAAACAAAACAAAACAAAACAAAAAACAAAAAACTCTCTCTGTGTGTATTTGTGCATGGCATGGTGTATGCATAAAGGTCAGAGGACAATTTGCACAAGTCAGGTCTTTTCTTCCACTCTGTGGGTCTCAGGAATCAAACGTCAGGCTTAAAGACAAGTTCTTTTGCCTGCTGAGCCATCTTGTTGGCCCAGGATATTCTACATTTTCTTTTTTAGTGTAAACTATTTGTACATTCACTTATTTGTTTGTTTATTGTGTGTGTGGTATGTGACTGTACTTGCATGTGCGATGGCATGTGTGTAGATGACAGAGAATAACTTGTGGGACCTAGTTCTCCTCTACCATGTACGTTTCAAGTATCAAACTCAGTTTGCTAAGCTTGGCAGCAAGGGCCTTACACACTGGGCCACCCTGCCAGCCCAGGAGTCTATGCTTTCTGTATTGCATCTTACACACAGCTGGCACTTAAGCACTGACTCTGGAGTCAGAAGGAGAGTTTAAATGTCCAACTCCAAAGGGCAGGTCCCCAGGTGATCTGTGCATACTGTACAGGACTGTTGCTATAACAACTTCCTTCCAGCTGAAACCTCCATCTTGGAGAAGCTCATTCAGTCACAGGATAGTAGAAAGGGATTGAAATGCTCCATCCTCTGGGAAGGCTCTTCAAGCTCAGATGGAAAGGGCACCACAGAGAAGTACCAGGGAAACCAGGAATGTTACGCTTGTCTCTTGAAGGTAAAGGATGTGTATACCTGTTTTCCACCCAGGAGGCTGGGTATACACGTTGTTAACAGCCTGGTAATCTGCTATATGCAGGGTCAGGCCACACCTACATCCCCCAGACTATTAATGTTTATCCCAATTCTTCCTCCCTAGACTTTTATTCTGAGCATAGCTTCTCTGTCAATAGAACCCATTCTTAGGGGAGATGTCATGTGTACTTTATAGCCTGGTGACCTCTTATGCTAGCTATATGACCACACCAGATCCTAGGCTCTTATGCTATAGAATCCACCTTTATGGTAGAGGTCACATGTACTTTGCAAAAAGATTTTGATACAGTCACATTTCAAGTTTTATTGGGAACAGGATTAAGATCACTGTTACCAGAAACTTTTTTCCAAAATTGTAACATACCTAAATGTGTCTAAAATCAAGACTCTAGAAGTCTGAACAAGCACTGGTTAACTTAAGTCCTGTTGAACCAGACTTCCTTCTTCCCTTGAGGACAGAATTTCTCTACCAGCTGTAGCATTTTCAGGGAGTCCCATATTCATGACGTAAACAACTCAAAGGGTCCAGGAAGTCTATGAAACTGACCAGATTCACTAGGCCTCCCCTCCACAAGCATGTATAAATTGTAAGGACTGCTGTGAGACACTTTCGCCCAAGACCAGCAGTCTAGAATAGAGACAAGCTGAGCTGCAGAGGCCAGCAGGGCCACCTGAGAGAGGGCCAACTACTTGAACTGCCTGAGAGAGGCCGTCTCTCACCTCTCAGCTCTGGTGAGCTGCCTGCAGGTTGTGTGTTGTGCTGTAGGGTTCCAGGTTGATGCAGCTGTCTCCGAGTCATTTCTGCTTCTCTATGTAACCTTCACCCATATTCTTCTAAGTTTCCTAATAAAGGAAACTGGTTCACCAAGTTGAACTTAGGTCTGTCATCAGTGCCCTGTGGGGTGACTAGACCTCTGCTTCCTTCCTGTTGAATAGTGCTATACAACACTGTTCACTGTTACACAACGCCGACCGACACTGTTCACTCCACAAGGTGCTTGCCAATACCTAGACTCATGCAAGCATCTGACTGGTGGAAAAAAAAACACAGGCGGCTCTTTTATCTACAGCACAGAAACTTATAAATCTTAGGGGTCAATTATACTGTGCGTTTTCATATAGACTTCATTTGGGTAGAGCAGTTTCCTTTTCAGTACAAGAGAATAAATTCAGAACTTAAACTAACCGTGTTAGGAAGTACCCTAACCTAGCACTGTGGGTTTTGCTAGATGAGGCACGGCTCTTGGGGGAAGCACCATCACCTCACGTAGTGTACCCATTAAAAACAGATATATGCACATACAGGTATATGTACACACATACATATATGTAGGTACACACACATATAAGTATACACATGCATACATATATATTTTTAAGTACATTTATGAAATGTTAGGGTTGCTGGCCTTTAATTTAAGGACTTTATTCTTTAATTATACCAAGTTAATGAAGCTCTACTTTAACAATTTTCAGATTATAACAGGTTTATCAATGGCCAGGTGGTGGTGGCGGCGGCGCACGCCTTTAATCCCAGCACTCAAGAGGCAGAGGCAGGCGGATATCTGAGTTCAAAGTCAGCCTGGTCTACACAGCAAGCTCCAGGACTGCCAGGGCTACACAGAGAAACTCATTCTTGAAAAACACAAAACGAACAACAAACAAAAAGGGTTATCAATGCTAAGAAGCCAGAAACACCATCCAGAAATCTACACTAAAAGTCCAGCAGGAGATAATGAGGCCAAGCTGGTCATGTGCCATACATCTTAAATCCCTGCCATCAAAGACCGAGAAAAGGGCTCTGTAGCCTACCTGGGCAACACAGTGAGACCACGTCTCAAAAATTAACTCAAAAGTAAAAGTTAAATAAAGCTCACATTACTGAAAAGATACACTGTCATTACAAGTGTAGGCCCATCCCACAGGTGCTTGGCAAGCATCTCTGAGGTGTCAGGTACTGCTGTTCCAACAGCTGAGACGAGGGAAGCTCCTGTTCTCATCAGACTGCACTCATTAAGGGAATGACGAAAGTAAACATCACCACAAATCAGGAGGAGCTGAGGGATGAACACTGTCCAGCAGGGGTTACTGTCCATCCAGCCACTGAAGAGAGTGAGGGTGAAGCTCTCAATCTCAGCAGAGGGTCTGAATAAAAACTCGGAGCAGCTGCTAAAGTTCAGAGGGACTGTGGTGAATCATCTGTGAAGAACAAAATGTTGAGGAAGGTGGTGTGGCACTGCTTGCCTGTATGCCTCAGCACTCAGGACAACACAGGTGACTCAACCCTGGGGGCCAACCTGGCATACACAGCAAACTTGAGGCCAGCATGGGAGGGTGACAGAACTCTGTCTCAAAAAAACAAGGAGCCGAGGAGGTGGCTCAGGAGTAAAAGGATTTGTAATACAACAGTGAGGGCCGAAGCACAGATCTCCAGGACCTGCTTATGTGTTCATAGACTCTCACTACATAGTTCAGGCTAGCCTGGAATTTGCTGTGTAGACCAGTCTGGCCTTGAACTCAGAGATCCATCTGCCTCTGCCTCCTGAGTGAAGAGGATGGTGTGCCCGGACTAATCTATTTATTAATTTATTCAAAAATGTCGGGACATAATCAGGGCACTGTTTCTTTATGATTATATAGAGTGGTTTTCTGGCCTAGAAAGGAAGCCATCGAAGAGAACTCTTCTTAAAAAGCATAATAAGGAAGCTGAAGAGTTCTCCACAGCTGATAGTTCCTGGGGGAAGGGGTCGGGAGGGGAAAGACTCAGTTCTACTGAAGGGGCTGGCCACTGAGGGTTTGACCACGATCCAGCGAGTACCTAGATAACACAGATTGGACTTTCTTTTTCTTTTTCTTGGGGGAAGTTATGGGGGGGAGAGGCAGACATGGACTGGGAATGAGTGTAATTGGGGTACACGGTGTGAGATTCCCAGAGAACCAATATAAACATTATGTTGGAAAGAAAAGAGAATTGTTTTCTCATATACTTTACCTTCCTGAGACCACCAGAGTCCCATCATCAAGTAAATAGTCTTTCACATTCTGAGGAAGCGGGAGAATCACACTGGGGAAAAAAAATACACCAAAAGAGGCATCATTCAAAAGGACTGGCCACAGTGGAGACAAAGGACTCACACAACTCATTTTATAATCATTTGTAACGATCAAAAAGCATTTACATTATTTTAACATGAAACAGAGAATGTATAACCAGGAACCATCTAATATGAGTGCACAACGCAGCTTACACAATCATCACAGTAGTTCTGAGAGTAAAATAAGAAAAGAAAAGACTAGCCAAATCCAGACAACCAGACAGAAATCATAGCTGGTCAGAGTGGCAAGAATGAGTGTATGAATGACTGTCTGTGGAACGCTCACTTCTCAATGGGACAGCTACATCAACCTCACACCAAGGCTCAGGGAACATCGCTAGTGAGCCGGTAGAGGCCAGAGGATGGAGAAGCACACTGTGAGCTGTGGTCTTGTGGACATGATGAGGCGCTGCACTCACCAGCTCTGGTTGCTGGCTAAAGATCAGGCGCTTGCAGAGTTCCAGCACAAACAGGGAGGTATTCTCAGCCCCACTCCTAGCTGAGAGCTATTGACAATTGCCGCTGTGTGAAAGAGAGTTGTTTTCCTAGGTGCTGTGGACACTAGAAGATTTCCCAGGCTCCAATGGATAGCCCTACCCGAATGCACACACAGGCATCACTAAGTGGGAGGTGAACCCTGTTACTTCAACCTGAGAGAAGTGGAAGGGGGAAACAGGGAACAAATAGGATCAAAATACATTGTATACGTACGTAAAATTCTGGAAGAATAAATAAAAATTATTTCTAAAAATGAATTTGCATAAAATCAGCTTTGAAACAAAAATCATAAACACAAAATAATAGTGCCATGAATGTATATTTTGAGCATTGAAGATGACAATTGAAGCAGGCTGCCATATGACTCAACCTGATCTGACTGCAGTGTAGAAGGGCTATCCTGCACTGTGAGGTGCTGGCGATATCACTCCTGAATCAAACAGACAGAAGAGACGGTTTCATACAGAATAAATGCTTTCATGCTGGATGGGCAAGATGGCTTAGCAGTGGGTAAAGGTAGCAGCCATCAAGTCTGACAACTTGAGGTTCAATCCCCACGGCTCACATGGTAGAGGAGAAAACAGACTCCTGCAAGTTGTCCTGTAACTTCCACATGCCAAATATGCACACATGGGCACATACGTATACATACTCAGTCACAGACTTGCCTATGGATGCCGGAAAATCCCAGTTATTGGTTTACTTTCTTCTCCACACCACCTTCATATCTGCATATACGTGTAGCAGGAAATATTTAAAAATGGTACCATCTCGTGCTATACCCAGCTACTCTCTGCCCTCAGTCTCACCACCTCTGCCTCTAGGCTAGCCCCTGGCGGCAACTGATTGTGGTTCTCATGCTGCAGGTTCTGCTCACATTCCCAGCCATCCACCCCCTGTGGTCAGCAGTCACAAATCCCAGTAACCCAGGAAAATCAAAACTCTAGAGGCTAGGAATTTATAAGTCAGATTTATATCAGTAAATTCTCACCCCACAAAATGCCCACACAATGAACTCAGAGCCAATTAATATTGATATACGTGGCCCACCTAGATAAGACAAATTGTCCTGTAATTATCCATCCCTTACATGGTTTTCATAGCTACCTGTGGCTATTTAAAGCCATGAGGAATATGGATCATCTTGCTCTTCCTCTATCTTCCCTCCTTCTCTTTCTTCCTGTCCTGTCTCTGAAACTCTTAGCTCTGCCCCCCCCTTTCCCTGTCCAATCACAGCCTTCTTGTATTAATATTTAAATTAATTGGGGAAAAACTCTGCTATATATACTTGGCATACATTTACATGGATTAAAATAACTCACTTTAATGAGGCTTTATTAAATCCAAAAGGTAACATTTTTTGTGTGTTTACTATGTGCTACAAAAGAGTGGCAACATTTTAAGTAATTTTTCTTATGCAATACTCATGGCAATCCTATTACTTTTCTAGGTTTTTCAAATGTGGTTTAGAGAGATTAAGTGATTTGCTGAAGGTGCTAATAGAACCAGAATTCAAAGCCAGACAGAGGGTTCTGACTCTATAGTCTAATTCTTAATCATTGTATGCTTATTCTGCTTAAGGCAAAGGAACACTATGCCAGAAGTTACCACAGACAGTTACAGAGAAACCAAAGGACGGTTTTTAAAATTGTTTCAATACAGGGCTGGGAATGGCAGTACACACATGTAACTCCAGCACTTGGAAGGCTGAGGCAGGAAGATCAGCAGTTCAAGAACAACCAGACTCTCTCAAAAAACAAACATAATGAACAAAAAATTATATTCTGCACACACACACACACACAAATGACTGGCAAGTTTGCAAGTGAACTATCTGTCATACCAACACCAGAGAAATAACCCAAACATCATTTCAGACCCACAGCCTACTCTTAATTATGTAAGTTAATGAAGGGCTGAAATGTCAACTAAGAAAGCTAACGTGTGGCAGACAAGAGTTACTACGGTGGCAACAGCTCTTCCTTTTGTTTTGGTGTGACTGGCCATCTTCAAATGCAAGAATTGCCTTCTTTTGTGTTACTATAAATCCCATTACAATATTTATAACTAGAAACAGATTCTATGTTTGCATAGCAAGATGGAAAGGAAATGTCTTTTGAATAGCCCGAAAGATCTCTTCCAAGTCTTCATAATTCCAAAAGAGGACAGAATGAAAAGGGGGCGACAGCTGGTGTACAAATAAGTGACAATCTAAGTTGGCCTAAAGGCAAAATGTAGAAAATCCTACCTACCCGTGGATACCCAAGGCCTTTGAAAGAGAAAGCCTTACCTACATCCTTCAGATTTTATGATTGCTTTTGAGTGGCTGGGGAAAATAATCCCCTAGCTCCCTTGCATTTGAATGACAGGATAAAGGATCCAACAATTCACCATTGGCATTCTGCAAACCCAGACAGACTCCTTGATCTAGGCCAGAGAACTGGAACAATCACGATCTCACTTTCTTTCCAGATGGGTTGCTTCTTCTCAGAACACTGGACCGTCAGTAACAATGCAATCTATACACACTACCAAACTGGAGCTTCAGACAGATTGGAGGTACGGTCTGTATCACTGTCTTCATTTTACAATGATGGAACTCAAGAGTCACCAGATGGGTTTGTCAATCAGCAGCAAGACAGAGTATCCAGTTTTGTTTTATTGCCTTGCGCTTCTGGCAATTCCAAAAGTATCTATAGCAATTTACCTTATCTAGGACCCTCGCTGCTTTCCTACCTCCCTTTCCTTTCCTACCTCCCTCCTACACGCTCTCTGATTCTGAACAGGATGCATGGCAAATTCTGATCTACTTCGTTGATCTTGCCACCTCAAATCCAACAGAAAATCCACAGCTAGACACCGTCGCTCCCACTGAGCAGTTAGAAGGCCTGTGTTTTTTGTTTAGTTTTCTGAAGAAGATGGGATTTACCCAAACACCCCAGTTTGCCTCCGGATAGCTTACCTTTTGATAGTAAGGCTTCGGAAGAGCGGGTACCACGCGGAGAACTGACAGTGGCTAACATGCTCCTTCTTCATCCTCCAGCTGCCGCGTCAATCGCTGCCTTTCCCCTCTCCGGCCAGCACTCTCCCGGAACCCTGCGCATCAATTCCGGAAGTGCCTACCGAGCCCTTTTGATAAGGGACTCTTCCGGTCCGTAAAAGTCCACAGGCACTAGACGCCAAAGCAATGGTAGAGAGTACGCTTAGCATACCCGCACATACGCGCAAGACACAAAAAAGATTGAGTCCTCAGAGAGGAGTCATGAAAGTGTAGAATTTTAGGAAGCTTACATCTCCATTTCGTCTGTATGCACCTCGACCCGGAAGGTAATCACCTGAAGCTAGCAGAGCTTCTACGGATGCCTAGAGGAGGACGTGTGCACATTCTCCTTGCGCCACGAGAGGCGCCGGTGTCTCTAGCGGTGGCGCCTGATTCTACGGAGACTGCAGCTTCTGTGTGATCCTTTTTCCTTTCCTCCTCCATCCCTTCCACATCCCACAGCTTAGTGTAGGTAAGTGGGCGCGAGCCAATATCTCGGTACTAAGTGTCCTTGGAGAGGGGAAGGGACAGAAGGGCGCAAGCACAACTGATAGTGCACAGAGTGCAGCCAACCGCGCGCGCGTGTCTCCTCGTCCGCGCCTGAGCGCGAGAGGAGAACCCGGGATCCAGGCGGACCAACCTGGACTACGAGAGGAACCCGGGAACAGCACAGTAAATATTTGAACACATCAGTTGAGGCATCTACAAGAAGAATGGCCCCTTCTCATTCCAGAAAGTAGATTTTTTTTAAGAGACACGGGGAAGAAATCCTACATGCACGATCCTGGGGAGGAGGGAGGTATTTTACGATCCTGAAGATGAAAGAAGCGATGTTCGTCTGAGAAATCAAGAAAAAGAGGAAAGTTGTATCTTTTAAGCTTAAAGTTTATTTAGTCTGGTCCCGAAAAAGTTACCAGTGTGGAAAAGCACAGATTTTTATCAGTGTCTCTGCAAGGGTGAAATCATAAAGGTTGGCAGAGTTGTATACAACTTGTGATATCATTTTTCTCCCTACTCCTTTTTTCCACCTATCATCCTACAAAGTTCAGTTTTGTTTCTTTAAAATAAGGAAAAATCGCCAGCTGTGAGAAACAGGCCTTTAGAACCCTCTGGTGCTTCCTATAGTGTACAAGCCTTGGGCATGTTCCAAGCACGTATTTGTCCAAAAGCACCACATTTCTGATACTCACCCTCACACACACAAAAAAATAACTTGCATTTTCCCCAGCCCGTCTAATCAGTTTAAGTTAGAAAGAGAGAGAAACCCCAGCCACTGACGACTTCTTTAGAAAGGTATTTGTTAGAATTGATCAATAGAATCCTCTGTATTTTGAATTAGAATACACACACACACACACACAATTAATCAATAGAATCCTCTGTATTTTGAATTAGAATACACACACACACACACACACACACGCACGCACGCACACATGAGAGGTATAATTTGTTTAAAATGTTACAGGTAAAGTGGTTGAAAGTATTGCTTAAAGAATACATTTCAAAAATCAAGATGAATGGATTATAATGTTGCAGTGTATATGGATGGGTTGTCAGTGGCAGAGCCATTTAAGAATCTGTGATATCCAGAATTAGTCGGGTCTGGGTTTTGTTTGTTTTGTTGTTGTTTTGATACACAGTCTCCCTCTCCATACTCCTGGCTGGCCTGGAACTCCTTGGTTCTCAATCTGTGGGTCCCGACCCTCTTACAGGTCCTCTATCAGATACTCTATAGACCACATATTCACCTTACATTTCATGACCCCAAATTACAGTTGCAACAAAAAATTTTATAGTTGGGAGGGTCACCACAGCATGAGGAACTTTATTAAAGGGTGGACGGATTAGGATGGTTGAGAATCACTGCTCTGTGTAGACCAAGCTGGCCTAAGACTCACAAAGATCCACTTGCCTCTGTCTCTCCAGTGTTAGGATAAAGGGGTGAACCACCAGGTCTGGATAGTCCTCTGTGATGTGAGAGAAAGCAGCCATAACCCATGTCTTCCCTTTGCTTTTCTGAAGAATGGTGCTGCTTCTAAGAGACAGCATATGTGAGACACCACAAATACTTGTTTTAGTTCACATGTGAGCAGAGGTTGGGGGTGCAGTTGGTAAAGTACTTTTTGTCGTAGGTAGGAATGTTACCCATTTGGGGGAAGCAGTACTTTAACAGCCCAGCAAATCTTTAGCATAGAGACCTAAGCAGTTATTTGTAGAGAATCAGCTAAGTCTGTAAGCTGTAGGACAAGGGCAGGGAAGGAAATGGAATGCTCTGTACGTTCTGTGTTTTCAGTATGTGTTTTAGCGGTGCAGTAGGTTCTGCTACAGACTTAGCCAACTTTCAGTAAATTGATACTACAAAGGATGTTCAAGTGTCTGGAACAGAAGAGTTAATTTATTAGCTATTTTTTAACGGCCATGTTTGTCTTCATGTAGCCTTGCTGGGTATTTTGTAGTCAAATTTCTTCATTGAAAGTCTTAAAATACAGTGGTGGAAGAAATCATATTATCAAATATTTAAAAACTTTAATTTACTATTAGTGTGTGCCAGTGCAGGTGAGTATGAACCACAAGTATGTGGAGACCAAAAGACAACTTTTCAATTTTAGGGACTGAGTTCTTTCCAGTGTGGGATCCTGGGATTTCACTGGAGGACTCCGGCTTGTAATGCCAGCACTTACTTGCTGAGCTATCCCACCAGCCCCTCGGGATTTTTTTTTTTTTTAAATGTCAGTACTCAAATGGTTAGGGCCAGGTAACTTACTGAGTAATTCCAAAATGGAAAACAACAACAACAAAAACAAACAAACACATTTTCTTTCTTGAACTTATGACTTTTAGATTACTATTTCCAATGTTACAGACTCAGTGTGTCCAAATATAAACCCTGACTCAGATCTTTATCTAATGTTCCAGTCTCCTTTAAAATCTTGTTGGCACCTTGTAGTCACCTCCCTAAAGCTGTTTTAGAACAAACTCTAAACTCATTGTTCGTTACTACCAACACCCTCCTGCAGGCCCTCATTATCTCTCACCTAAAACTGTTACAGGAAGTTCCTTACAGGGCTCATTACCTTGTGGCTGTAATCAATTAACCTTCCCTAGGGTCATTACAGTCAGTTCCCTCTTGCTCATCTAGAATTAAATGGTAAAATAATAAGCTGCTGTAAATGATTTTTTTATAAGTCACCGAGTAGTATAATCTCAATAAAATGTCAGTTCCCTCCTTTAGCACTTAATACCCACCCCTGCCAGGAAAAAGAACACATCGTGAACTTGACTGGCTTTCTACTCTTACCAATGTGAATACACTAGTTTTTTAGTCTGAAAATCGTTTTCAGTAAGGGAAAGGGCACTGAAATCCATTTGATGTAGGTATCAAAATTTTATCATGTATAAGTACAAAAGAGTGCGTGTTTTCTGTTTTGTTTTTTTAAGTAAACTTTTAACGTTATAATAATTGCCAAAATAATTTAATATTTTTATACTGGGCATTTCATGTTCTTTATTAAATAAGATGACTTTTCTTTTTTGGGGGGTTTTTTGAAGTTAATTCTTTGACAGTTTTGCACCTGAGCACACTGGCGTTCAGTTTTGCACCTGAGCACACTGTCATTCTGGTTGCTCTTCTTCTAACCCTCCGTTATCTCCAACCTTATCAGCACCCCTCCTCCATCAATTCCTTTCCCAGATTCATGACTTTCAGTTTTGTTATATGACCCATTTGGTTTAGTCAGAGCCATTTGTGTGACCATTGGACAGGGATTGTCAATTGGAGCTTGGAGGTGGCATGGTGGCTACTCAACTGATGACAGTGATTCCCACTTTCCATACGTGTGTGTATGTGTGTGTGTGTGTGTGTGTGTGTGTGTGTGAGAGAGAGAGAGAGAGAGAGAGAGAGAGAGAGAGAGAGAAATGGTCCAACAGTGAGAGTCAGGACCCCCTGAGAGTCCCTCCTCCTTTTTTGTCTGGCTCTTGAGCAATCATTGCAAATAATCAGTAGTTTGGGGGAGTTCTTGATTGCAGTGGCTGTTCCTAAGATGGCATTTTGCAGCCCCACTTCCTGTCTACCAGCCTTTCCCATCTTTTCTCACAGCCTTCTACAGTATCCCTTCTAGGGATGCTATAGATACTTTGTTTAGGGCGGAGCACTCAGCCACTACTCTCAACACTGTATGCAGTCACAAAACTCTAACTTCATCTCAACTCACTGGAAAGAGGCCCTTGGTCAAACTGAGAGTGGTACTTGTTTACAGGAATAAATATGTGCATTTAGACCCATGTTCTCCGTCACTATGCACTTTTGAATTTGGTTTCTGTACTGTGCTTTTGAGCCCGGTTTCTGTACCAATATGGATTCCCTCCTGCAGAGAATAGGTCCCAAATCCAATAAAAGGATGGTTGGTTGCCCCCATAACAATTGTGCCACTGTTGCACATATTGTAGGCACATATTGCCTGGCATGTTGGTGTCAGTTTGGGAGCTCACAGCTGGGTAAGGCTGGTGGTGACTTGTCTTCTCCCGGCAGCCTGCAGAGCACATTCTGGCATTATAGAAGCCAGCAGAGAGGTGTCCAGTTTCATTTCTATATGCCATGCAGCCAAGATATATGGTAACTTCAGCAGTAATGTCTATCTGGTGGGCAACCAAGAGCCATGGCAAGAGCCTGTGTTTTTCTGTGGGCTTCCTAAGGCCTCCCTGACTAACAAACAACTGATAAAAGGTTGTCTTGCTCCTGACATGCAGATTTTTGTTTGATAACTCATTTCAAGGAGGGGGTTTTGGTTTTAGTGTTGGTTTGGGTTGGGTTGGGTTGGGGTTTTTTTTTGTTTTGTTTGTTTGTTTGTTTGTTTGTTTTGCTGGTCCTCCACTCTTAAAAAAATATGTAGTCCATGGATATGAGAGTGCAAACACATATACACAGCATGTGTGTGTCAGAGTACAAACTCAGATGTCAGTCCTACCTTATACCTTGTTTGAGGTAGGGTATCTCTTGTTTGCATATTATAGAGTAGCTGTCCTACAAGATTCTTGGGGATGCTCCTGTCTCGGCCTCACGATATTAGGAGTGCTGCCATTAGAGATGAGCCACCATGTCCAGCTTTTACATGGGTCTCAGGGACCTGCACTCAGGTCATCAGACTTGCTTAGCAAGCATTTTTACACAATGGGTTTTTATGGCTCAGGCTGGCCACAAACTCACTGTAGTTGAGAATGATTTGGAACTTCAGTCTTCCTCCCTCTACTTCCTAAGTGCTGGGTTGACAGACATACATGACCACACCCAGTTTATATAGTGCTGGGACTTGGACTCATAGTTTTGTGGGTACTGGTGAAGCACTCTTCCAACTATATACCTAGTCCCTTCAGATGGTGTCTGTCTGTCTGTCTGTCTGTCTGTCTCTCTCTCTCTCTCTCCCTTTTTTCCTTCCCTCCTTCCTTTCTTTTTGTTTTTCAAGACAGCCCTGTTTATGTAGAACTTTCTATATAGACCAGAATGTCCTCGAACTCACAGAGATCTGACTGCCTCTCCCTCCAGAGTGCTGGGATTAAAGGTGTGTGCCAGCATCCTTTTCTTTTTTAAGACAAGATCTCACTGTATAGACCTGGGTGGCACTGAGCTCCCTGAAATCCTTCTGTCTCTGTCTCGGGAGTGCTGGAATTAAAGGCATATGTTGTCAGGTGTGGTATCACACACCTTTAATCCCAGCACTTGGGAGGTAGAAGTAGGAAGGTGTCTTAGTTCAAGGCCAACCAGGGCTAAAAGAGACACTATCCCAAAAACAGAACAAAGACATGTTACCATATCCAGTGATATCCTACTTTTAAAAAACAGTCGTACTAAATTATATCTTCTAATTCTTTAATTTTGTTGTTGTTACTTTTTTAGGAGTAGGCGATAACTTAGTCAGAAAGTGCTTGCTATTCAAGATGGCTGAGTTTGATCCCCAGTGCCCATGTAAAAAGCCAAGGATGCCAGTTCAACTTGTAACTCAGTGCTAGGAAGGCAGAGACAGGAGGATGGCTGGCATGTGATGGACAATCAGCCTAAGCTAATTGTTAAGCCCCAGGTCCCAGTGTCAAACCTTGTCTCAGAAAAAAAGGCAAGCCGCTTATAAGAAACAAAGACTCAAGGTTGACTTGTAGTCTCCTCACACATGTGCAGGAGCATGGATATGTGCAGTAGCCATACACAGGCTTGTATGCATCCCACACGAAGACATACATGTTCCCACTCAGTCTCTTCCAAAGAGCCTTGTCGGTTTCCATTATAGAGCTGTCCTACTGCCTTTCTGTCAGTTGGGGCTTTGCTGCCTTATGTTTTGACTTCCTAGTCTTTTTTCTTCCTTCTTTGAACTGTAATTGCACCATATTATCCGTGCTGGTCTCAAAGTGTCAGCCTCCCAAAGCTTTAGGATGGAGGCATGTGCCATCCATCACACTTGGCAAAGTCCTCTTCTGAAATACCATGTGCATTAAGCAAGACCGATGACATCACTCAGATTTTATCAAAGAGAATGCAGCGAACGTGTTATCTCTCCTTAAGATTTGGTTCACTGTCCATTTTTAACAAATTGCAGGGATTGAAGGAAAGGTAGAGATGAGCCAGAATTTCTTTAGTTTCTAGCTTCACTTTTGCATCTCTTTTATATTATTTTAATGGTTGGGTTATATTTCTCTCTCCTTGCCTTCCTCCCAGCCCTACAGTATACCCTTCCTTATTCTCCTTCAGATCCGTGTCTTCCTTTTCCATTAATATTTGCTGGATGCTGTATTCCTAAATATAGCCTGCCTAGTCTGGCTAGTACTGACTTGTATGTATGTTTTCAGGGTTAACCATCTGGTATTGGGCAACCAGTTGTGTGTCTTCCCTGGGGAGGACTGTTTCTCTCACTCTCCACTTTCCTTTGTTGCCTGTTGTTCTTTGTGCTGAGTTGAGGCCTGTGAGATTGTGCCTCCCACTGACCTTCTACCTAGCTGTTGTTACTCATTGTAAAATACACAGGTTTATTTAGTATTAGCCACTTAGTTTGCTCCCCTTACATAGAGCCTTGCACTCGCTGCCTTAAGCCAAAACTGCCTGGAGTAATACCACCAGCACTGTGTGCTGTGCCAATCAGGGTTATGTACTTAGCATGCAGGGTCCCAGCCAAATGTGGTTCCACATGTTCTTGGGAATGTGTTTGCAGATCTCAACGACATCGGCTGGGTGTATGGTTTTTCTTTTAAGCAGAGTTGGGGGAAAGGCTGAGCTTTAGAGAGCTTGGCAGCCATGTGTCCCTCTGTGCTTGTGTCGCTTGCTGTCACTTGCTGTCACTGTTTAGTTCCGTGGCTCTGTCTCTGTGGAGTACTCCTCTGCTTTCTTGGCCTCAGTGTTCTTAAACTAATTTTTGTAGTCTTTTCCTTGCTGTTTCTCAAAACAGTACGTGGTTGCCCCACCTTTAAACATCCTGGTATTCATTGGGTGTGCTGGCTCACACCTGTATTTCCAACACTCAGGATGAGGCAAGCCCCAGGTTCCAGCAATTAAAAAAAAAAAAGAAAGGCCGGGCAGTGGTGGCACATGCCTTTAATCCTAGCACTTGGGAAGCAGAGGCAGGTGGATTTCTGAGTTCGAAGCCAGCCTGGTCTACTGAGTGAGTTCCAGGACAGCTAGGGCTACACAGAGAAACCCTGTCTGGAAAACAAACAAAGAAAAAGAAAGAAAGAAAGTGAAAGAAAAGAAAACTAAAGCATTTTGAGGGGCTAGGCACTTACTGCAAGCATCTCGTGGACAGTTGAATGTGTCCGCTCCGTAGAGCTACCTGGTTGCCTAAAAGATATTTTCCTTTAGAATTGGAATTCAGTATGTCCTTGCATTAGCACATTTCCTTGCCTGCTGTGTGTTATTAGTCAGAAGGAACGGATCTCTAGAAGATAAGACACTCTAACCAGACTTAGTGGCACAGGCCTCTCTAATCCCAGCACTTGAGAAGCGGAAGCCCGAGGATCCTGCCTGAACTGCACAAGGCCTTGTCTCAAGAAACTAAGAAAAGGGGGCTGGAGAGATGGCTCAGTGGTTAAGAGCACTGACTGCTCTTTCAAAGGTCCTGAGTTCAATTCCCAGCAATCACATGGTGGCTCACAACCATGTGTAATGGGATCTGATGCCCTCTTCTGGTGTGTCTGAAGACAGCTATAGTGAACTCACTATATAAATAAATACATAAAATAAATAAATATAAATACATACATAAAATAAATAAATCTTTTTAAAAAAACTAAGAAAAGTTCTACACTTTCTTATGGGAGTAAAGAGCGATCAGGGTGGGACGCATTGTGTCCCACTCGGGCCATTTGTCCAAGTTCTGTAGTTACCTGTGGTGGTGGGAACCATTTCTCTCAGCCAGTGACACTGAATCACTTCTGAGAGGAGTAGCTAGCTTGCCTGTTCTCCTAGACAGGCTGTCCATGTCAGCATGCTAAGTGACTGACTCTGAGTTGTAGTGTCTGTGTTGCTTGCTTCCTTTTTACTTCCAAAGTCTATGTTCAGATGTCATATAGGACCTTCCTCTCAGCTGGACATCTTTCTCACTCTGTTTATCCTCCATCCTCCTCCTCCTTAAAACTGGGGCTCACTTGACAAACCTCTCATATTGATCCTTGCCTTTCCTACCTACCTCCCCATTAGAGGAGAGGTCCCCAAAGGCAGAGCCTTCCTCTCAGCTGCCCACTGTGTGCTGGGTCATATCTGCCTGAGGCAGTCATCAGATACTGCATGTTTTTAAGACACAAAGGAGTCTGAATGCAGTTTAGGTTAGGAAAATGCTACAGTTATCTTTGTAGACTGTTGGCAAGAAAATTGATGCCTTCACAGTGGGTGCTTTGGATTCTGTAAACTCAGTTTCAACCAGTGACAAGTGGGAAGTATTAGGCATGAGCTGGGAAGTGCACCTCTGTTGAACTTAAGTACTTTTATTTTTTTACTCTTCCCTAAGCAATATGATATAACATTTTTACAGCATTGTATTAAGTAGTATGTGTTTCTGGAGATGAATATGATATAACGTTTATATAGCACATACATTGTATTAAGTATTATGTGTTTCAGGAGATGAATTGAAATTTACAAGAGGCTATAAACAGGTTAAATGCAAATGCTGTTTCATTTAACTTAAGTAGCCACATGAATTTTGGTATTTAAGGAGGGTTCTGGAATCAAACCCACGCCCTAACCCCTGGAAACAGAAGTGAGGAGGTGAGATAGTTTTGAGGACTTAAGAAGGTTAGGGTAGTCTTCTGAGAAACGTAGATGTCGAGGACTAGAGAGTGGGGGTGGAAGAGTACGCCTTAGAGGGGCTCGGGAACTCCTGAGTGAGTCTGCTGGGCACAGGGAAGAAGGACCAGGGCCTGAGCTCAGGGCTTTAGATCAGCCAGGCAAGTGCTGGAGAGCTGGAGATACATCCCAGCCCAGTCCGACAGCTAAATAGCAGTTCTAGAGAGAACAGGAAATTTTGAGAAGAACAGTTTATCAATAGAAATCCCTTTAAACCACATGCATGCACGCATACACTGAAGTGCCAGGTCGAAGGGGCTTGCTTGAGTGCCCAGGACAGTACAGCCCAGGGTGCGGCTAACTCTAAACTTTCAAACAATGAAAAGAGGTCACCTGGAGAATGAAACAGAAGTTGGGATCCCTTTAGGCTTCTCAGTGGCAAGACAGGTGAGAAATGACTCTGGATGACTAAACAGTCACAGGGGCAGTGTAAAACCAAGATTCTAGAAAGGCAAGGTCCAGAGACGGAGCAAGGACAGAGAGAATGTACCATGGGAGGCAAAAGTCGGCTTAGTAAAATGTCACTGGCTACTATAGCTGGAACTTTGATACTTGCTCACATTTAAAGGTAAAAGGGACACCACAGTGTGCATGCTTAATAATGAGCATACACAATTTCTCTGACTTTTTAAAGTGAGTAGACCTTACTGAGACTGGACCCTGCTTAATGTAAGTAGAATGGCTTTGAATTCTTGTCTGGGTGTTTCTGAGAGCCTCCACATGCCTTCTGAGGCAGTTCTCCCAGAGAGGCCCATGATGCTTTGTTAGATAATCATTTTAACTACTAAGTCCTTTGACTACCCATGGTGGGGGAGCCTGAGCAAACCTCACTCTCTTCCTAACAGCTTGGATTTTCCAGCTGAGGACTGCGGAGGCCAACAGATCGAAATGGAGACCCAAGAATCAACAGACTCTTCTCTTCCCGCTAAGCAGCGCATTATTTCCGAGGAGGTAGGTGGAGTTTGTTTTCCATCCTTTACCTTCCCCACAGAACACCTAGGTTAGAGAGAAGTCGCAGCAGTTTCTCATTCCATGGGGTTTTCATTCTTGGATGTAGTTTTCACGTGTTTTTCTCTCCCATTTTAGAATAAGCACATTGTGCTCTTCTTGTCTTAGCACAGTGGTTTATCCATCTTAATTGTATGTATTAATGAAATTGAGAGTCAGTCGATTTTGGCTCCTGAAAGAGAAATTCTTTCTAAAAATTGCCCTGGATAGAAAAACAAATGTGTGGTTTTGCACGTGGTAAGTGGTTCCCAGGGTTCGTACTTAGTAATCACATCTTAGCTGGCTGTTATCCTGGCATAAATGTTTAAAATAAAAACTTAGGTTGTTCACTGTACTGCAAACTCCACTGAGTCTAGAACTAATGTCTGCCTCTTACAATGTTACTGAGTGAAGCTTTTAGGGTCTTTTTCTCTCAGGAACCAATTGTTGTAATGAATAAATTTTAAATATTTCATCATGAGACTCTGATCCTTAACACTTTCCTGGAAATCTTTTTGATTTAGAATCTTCCATGTCATCTGTGAACAGATCTGATAATGATTAGGTTGATGTTGGCAAGAAGGGAGGAGGGGGCACTAGGAAGAAAAGGCTTCAAGGTCACAGGAAAAATCTCCTCAGCTCAGTGTAGCGCCTGCCATAGGAGAGTGACCATTCCAGCCCCCTCCCTGTGTACAGAGCAGTTCCTGATATTTGTCTTAGCTTGGGTGGGAACTTGGGCATCAGAAGGAAAGTCTAGTCTTTGATTTATTTTCCCCGTGGCCATTGTCCTAATAAAATCTTACATCTCACTACACGGCAGTATGACAGCCTGGCACCCTTCCTGGGCTCAGAACTTAACTTAGCCAGCTCTCCCACCCCATACCCCGCCTGCCAACCCCTCTCCACCGCCCCGGAGTTTCTTAGGTTTGTCAGGTAACAAGAGTCTGCTGTCTCTGAGCCCTGCCTGCACACTCCCCATCTCTAGACTTTAACTTGCCTCTACCTGAAAAACTCAAAACAAATACCAGAAAAGACAAGACCCACCGTTTCCAAGCTAAAAACTTGCCCACAGGTTCTTGAGAGGGAAGGAAACACAGAGAAAATTTGAAAGAATACACTTTTTGATTTTTAAAAAGACCAACTTGATTTGAAATTTTCCGACCTTATAACTGTCTGCTTTTGTTTTAGTTGATCTCAGAAGGAAAATGGGTCAAATTTGAAAAAACAACTTACATGGACCCCACCGGTAAAACTAGGTAAACTCTGTTCTTCCCTTCTGTCTCTGGTTTTCTCCGGTCTCTGTTGAGTGTGTGAGCACTGGTGTTTCTTCAGGAAGTTCTCCTTTAAACAAAGACTTGAGGGCAGCTCTTACTAAAGTGTTTGGGTCATTGATAGTCTATGACTAAGTTCTAGTTGTTACTATAACTAGTCTGGAGTCCACCTTACTCCATTCTCCATGCATAGTGGACCTAAAATGTGTGATTGTGGCCTAACAAGCTATAGAATACTCTTCCTTCTAGAATTCTTCCCTTTATTGCTTCCTTTGGGAAAAATCAAATTTTTAATGTCTAAGTTAGAAGAACTAAAAAGAAAGCAAAACCATTGCTGGCTGTGAAGTAAAACACAGATGTAACTTGGAAATGTAAATTGGAAAAAAATCAATAAGATATAATTACATATATCAAGATAATGTAACTTTTTACCTTATAGTTCCACTTCTGGGAATTTGCTAAGAAAATCACCTAGTGTTTAGAATTTGATTTATGGATTAAAATGCTCAACAAAAATTGAGAAAAGAAAGCAAACTAAGCATCCTAACATAGAGAACATGAGTTAGGGATCCAGCTTCATGGGAGTGTAGTAACACTATCTGTGCAGATATCTACTAAGCCCAGAACAGGGTGTCAGATCCCCTGGAGCTGGAATAAAGTAGCTGTAAGCCACCCTGCCTGGGTACTGGGGACCAAGCTCTAGTCCTCTTCAAGAACAGCAAGTGTCCTTAACCAGAATCGTCTCTCTAGCTCTGATATATATGTGCTAAGCTCTGGAAAGTGGTGGCTAAAGGGGCAGGGCATGATGGCCATGTGTTTAATCTCAACACCAAGGAGACAGAGGCAGGCAGATCTTTAGAGGCCAGCCTGGTCTATATGAAGTTCCAGGCAAGCCAGGGCTACCTAATAAGACCCTGATAAAAGAAGGGAAGGGGGAAGAAGGGAGCACACCTGCCTATAATTAACTTTTCCTTGTTTTCCATTATTTTATTAAAGAACTAAAAAGAAAACAAAACCATTGCTGGCTATTATATTTAAAAGGAGCTGTGGCTACAGCTCAGTGGTACAGCACTTGTCTAGTGTGTGCAAACTCTGGGCCTGATCCCAAACACCACAAAAAATAAATGGAAATCACTAGGGAAAAATAGTGATGTATTAAATAGGTTTACTATTTACTACTTACTGAAATGTGTTAAAAAATAAAATAAAGCTGAATTTAGTATCTAGATTATGTCATACCATGTCATTAGAAAAGAATCTCATTTGCTGCACAATCACGGGAGAATCATGTATGTTGATTGTGTGAGCAAATGCATTCATCATCAAGGTGACAATACATGGAGTTGTTGATGGTTATTTCTGCTGAACTAGCACAAACGTTAGTAAAGCCCATTATTGGATAGAGATAGGAGACATTCACAGAAAGCAGACAGATAGAGCTAAATATGAAATAACTGGAAGATGGGTGCGAACCCAGGACCACCAAAGCTGCAGGGAGTACAGTATGTGCAGTGTATTTATATTGTGAAATATATACAGCTACTAGAGCTCAGCATAGTGAAAGAGTTTGGTTCTATTTTTCCTGAAAATGGAGTTTATAGCACAAAATACAGGCTTTAACACTAAGAAATCTAATTCAGTGTTTCTCCGCCTGTGAGTCACAACCCCTTTGGGGTCAACCGGTCACAGAATTTGCCTAAGACCATCATAAACCACTGATATTTACATTATGATTCATAACAGTAGCAAAATTACAGTTATGAAGTAGCAATGAAAACAGTTTTATGGTTGGCAGTCACCACAAGATGAGGAACTGTATTAAAGGGTTGCAGCGTTAGGAGGGTTGAGAGCCACTGTTCTAAAAAATATCTGTCAGTTCACACCCAGTTGTCTTTACCTGACCAGCCTTCAGGTATTTATTGATCAGAAAAATATATGTCTAAGTTATTGTCCCACTTAGGACAACTCTTGCTGCAGTAAAACAACAGAACCGAAAGCAGCTTGGGAAGGAGGACAGGGTTTATTTGGTTATGCTTCCGTGTCACTGGTCATCATCCAAGGACGTCAGGGCAGAAACTTGGAGGAAGGAGATGAAGCAGAGGCTGTGAAGGGCTGCTACTTAACTGGCTTGTTCCCCATGGCTTGCTCAGCCTGCTTTCTTACAGAACCAAGGACCACCTGTCTTGGGGTGGCCTTCCCCCATCAAACTAATTAAGAAAATGCCTACTGGCTTGCTTATACTCAATTTTTTTTTTTTAAGATTTATTTTATATATGTGAACACACTGTCACTGTCTTCAGACACACCAGAAGAGGGCATCAGATCCCATTACAGATGGTTGTGAGCCACCACGTGGTTGCTGGGAATTGAACTCAGGACCTCTGGAAGAGCACCCAGTGCTATTAACCTCTGAGCCATCTCTCCAGCCCCCTATACTCAATCTTACTGAGACATTTTCTCAGTTGAGGTTCCCTCTCTGGTGACTCTAGCTTCTGTCAAGTTGGCATTAAAGTACCCAGCCCAGTCTTTGGGAGATTTTTTTCCCCCTGAATTCCTATTTCTGGGTTTCATTCCAGAGAGTTTAGTCTTTAATTTGGGGATGATCTTTTAAGTCAAAGTACCATGTCTGTGATGCCTGTGCAGAGCATGTTTGCTCCCCCTCTTCCATAGATAACCCTTCCTTCTGGTCATTAATGAAGGCTATGCACAGCATTAATAGCTCTGAGCATAATGTCAAGCTCTGAGGCATGGCCGTAGACCATGTTTTATTAATTTGTAAAAATCCATTATCTGTAACCCAAAGGAAAGCATGTGTATAAAGGATAAAATAACCAAAAAGATGGTTTGCTGCTGCCTCATTCATGGAAGAAGGGTGCAGAGTTAATTCTAGAAGTGTTCAGTACTAGTGTCCAGGCCTTCCCTTGCCTTTAAGATGGGATGAGTTACCCTTTGCTACCTCTACTTCGTGCACCAGAGGTAAAAAGCCACCAGGTGTCTAACAAGAAAGCAAGCAGTGGAGTAATTGAAATGGAAACCCAATTCTAAAGCTGGAAGAGATTTCTCCAGATTGTTCTACTTCTGAATACACAAGGAAGGAAACTGTCGTTGCTTTGGATTTAGCTGGTGGAGAAATACAAACTAAGATTTTTCTCCCCATAAGTGTACATGTGTTGAGTCCTAGGAGAGAGGCTGAGCTGTCTGGAGCATTGTTGTATATGTTGAATGTGAGTATATTCTACTTCTGTAATGTATGGCTCATTACTGCTTATTTACTTGTCCTTAACTGTGTACTGATGCTCCTCTCTTTGTTCTCCTTACTCCTAGTGTGTTTGGGATGGGGCCCTCAGTGCTTTTCCCAGCACTGTCTTCAGTCTTTAGGACTGGCCTTAAGAGACAGCAGAGAGAGCTATGGCTGAAGGTGTTTTGTCTCTTGTGATCTGTATTATTTGTTGGAAACTGCTTGTTGGTTGGCTTCTTGCTACTAACAGGAGTGTTAGGCTGCTGTGAGCTGTCACAGTAGTCATGTTAGGCTACCATGACTTGTCACAGCAACTCACAGCAAAAAAGTCTGGTGGGTTGTTTTGTTTTTTCATTCACACATCTGCCCTGTAAACTTTGGGTCTAGTTCTGAAAGGTATACAATCAGAAAGGGTTTTTTTTATTGTTTTAAGCCAGATTAAATATCTGGATCTTTTTGTAGAAATGAGCTATTATCAAAATCCAAGAACAACAGGAAAAAAGTATAAACAAGAGGGTCCCTCCGAGTAGGCTGTCTTATAATTTACTGTACTAAGCCCAGCGCCATGCAGATTATAAGCCTACTTTTAGAACACTCTAATGATGGATGCCTGGCCACCTCCATCATTGCTGTAGCCTTGCTTTTTTTGCCCCCAAGAGATGAGCACCAAGGGGGGAAATTTCTTGTTTTTCCCTCCCCCTTTCCAAGAGTATGTTGGGTTTTTTTCCTGTAAGCTAATTTTCCATACAATTCTGCATGACATTCCTGTAAGAACAGGCAGAATAACAGAGATAGTACCAAAACCTGAGAACAGCCAGGAACAAATCTCTGACACAAAGTAAAGCCATAAAAGGGAGCAAGAATGTACCGTCCACCCGCCCAGCACTTCCTGCCTCCTCCAGGCACCTGTCTTCTCCTCATACATAAGACCATACTCATGCAAAGATCTGAATCCCTCAGATAAGTGGGAAGGCTCTGCTCTCTTGAACTGTGTAGCTTAGTCGCCTATTTTAAAACTGCATAATTTTAGTGGTTCACGTTGTGCATGGCATCCTTTGTTCTTGGAAATGCATCTGGAATGTCCCTAGGGGTAGACTGCATCACTGTGGAAAGGCCTAGACAGCTGTACCAGCTTATGCTTCTCACTGTAGCTTGATGATTGAGACCAGGGTGTCCTGAGGATGCTATGACCCCAGTCATTGCTCAGCTGCTTTCTGCTTAGATGGTAGCCAGAGGCTGAGGTGGAGGGTGGCGAAGTCCTCTCTGTTCTCCCGTACTACAAGAAAGCACAGTTGGCTACTAAGTACAGATCTTTACCACTGTCATTAGCATATCTGCATGCCTTGCATCTATGACATGCTCGTAGTCTACAGAAAACCTAAGAACATTTTCCCTTTGGCACTAATGGTTTTTTTCTTTGTTCTCTGCCTGCATAGAACTTGGGAAACAGTGAAACTTACAACCAGGAAGGGAAAGTCTGCTGATGGTATGACTCTTATAACTCTCTTTATGAAGTAAGTTAGTATATGAGGTGATAAGACTGTGTTTAACATAAGCAAAGAGCTCAAAGCAGAATTGCCCTCAGTTGGGATCTTTTATGTAAACCTCCTGTTTTTACAATGTTATGTTCCAAAGCTTTCTATGTAAGTAAATTCTGGCTGCTGTCTTCTAAGCTAGGAACGGTTTTTGAAGGAAAGGTGTGTTAAGCGTTATAGCTAAACAAATGTCCGTATAATCTGAAGCCACGCTCTGTGTCTGCTGTGTTAAGACCACGGAGTTCTTTGTATGCTGAAGGTGAGTGCCTTTGGGTGTGTGTGTGAAATTCCCTCCCCACCACCACGCTTCAGTTACAGGGAAGAGAATCGCGAAAGGTCAGTTCGCTTCCCCCCTTCCAGGCAGGAACGACTTGGCTGCAAGCACACGGAAACATCTTAGTACCCACAGTTGTCTGGGAAGCCGAGCTGCTGACCTGCCTTTCTTTTCTTTTCTTTTTTTTTTTTTTTTTTTCCGTCTTGATTTGACTTGTTTCTACAGGAAGCAAGCAGTCACTTCACCAAAGCTGCTCTTAACCTGTCAAGAGTATTTGCCAGACACACTCTCTCCTTTGTGGTGTCTGTCTCCAGAGCCACTGGCTTTCTGGTTTTAAGGCCCAGTTATTTGGAGGGGAAGAGCTTATATGCTAAAGCAGCAAAAGCCAATCCATTGACACTGACACAGTGGATCTTAGCTGGCTCTCACTTAAAAGCGATCCCACAGCGTGCAGACCACTTTTTTTGGACACATGTCACTTCCCTGGCTGCCACTTGGGGAGGAGGGGTCTCCCATCCTTGGCCCTGTGCAACATGCTTAGTTTCAATTTCAGTTTCATTTTTTTAAGAAATTGTGACGGTGGTGCATACCTGAATTCCTATATACTTGGGAAGCTGGGGCATAAAAATTATGAGTTTGAATTATTCTGGGCAGTAAAGTCAGCATAGTAAGACTAAGTAAAATAAAAAGACAAGAGGAAAGCGATATTGTGACAATTAAAATGAACTTTTTAATAGTAAAAACAGTGTTACTTTTTACATTTTAAAATATGATTAGTTTCACGTTTGACTGCCAACACAGTAGATTAAAGGGATTTGTTTAACACCAAATTCAGAGTGATTTGGATGCACTTCCTTCCAATCTGGAATTTGTATTGGATTGCTGTGAACAGGCTGCTGGCCTGGCTGACCTTCCCTAAGGATTCCTTAGCTGTGTTTCTCTCTGACAGCCGTGTCGGTCATACCTGTGCTGCAAAGAACCCTTCATCATGAGTGTATCGTTCTGGTGAAGCAATTCCGGCCCCCGATGGGCAGCTACTGCCTGGAGTTTCCAGCAGGTGAGGGACCCCACGCAGGACCTTAGCCTGAGACTGAGCATTGCATTTCTTATGTGTTAGCGTCTTTTCATCTGTCCAAGTAGCTATAAATAAATAATATACAAGTCTAAGGCAAGGGAAATGGCTGAGCCGGTAAAGCACTTGGAATGCAAGCAAGATGACTTGTGTTTGGATCACTAGAAGCTTGTGTCAAAGCCAGATCAGTGTGGAGGCTTACCTGGAACTCTAGCCCTGGAAGATAGACAAAGGGCAAAAGATCTTGGTAGACCAAAGATCTTGTTTGACCAAAAGATCTTGGGTAGAAGAGTAACTGAGGAAAATTCAACATTAGTGCTCCACACGCATTCACACAAATATATAAAAAGAAAAAAGCCTGTTTCTCTAATAAAGGTCCTTGAAGCCCCTGGCCACATTTGGGTTGGCCACACCCCCTTTCCACAGCACAGAGCTCTCCTGAGTCGCCCAGTACTTGCTGCTATTCATTTATCAGCAGCTCTCACCTTCTGCCACTGCAGTCCCTCACTCACAGGAATTTCACAGTAGTAAGTACTTCAGACTCTGAATTGCAGAAGCTATAACTAGAAGATACTTTCACCTCCCAGAATCACACTGGAAAAGAAAACTCTTGATTTTCTGTTGATTTCTGTAAAAAAAACTCTTGATTTTTTTAGTTTCACTATATTTAAAGAAGCCACCCAGAGTTTGATACATAGTAGTATAGCAATTTATTGGACTATACCCCTATGAAGAGATTAATAAACCCCATGTATCTGTTGCAAATGGTGTATTTTTAAAGCCATATTTACGAAGCTAGGTAAGGTTCAGGTACAGTGTTTACCCAGCATGCACAAAGCTCTGTGCCAGTCCATGGCAATATGTAGTTAACTCTTTCTCACTTGCCATTTTAGTAAGAAGTCAATGGCACTGAACAGGATTTAATGGCCTACATTTTACTTGTTCTCTACATGGCTGTGTTCAGGAAACAAGCCTGAGTTGTTGCTTTCTTTCTATTTGGCCTACTTGTTCCTCATAGTAACCATAATAATGGCCTAGTCCGGCAGCCTTCAGGGCACTCCTTCCTGCCTCTTCATTGTTGGGTCTCAGTGTTTTTCTATGAGGAAGGAAAGCAAGATAAGTACACCATCACCATACAAAAAAGGAAACACAGAATCAGCTTCTTGTACTGTAGTCACACAGCTGGCTCCAAGCCCTAGCCCTTTTGGCCACCACTGAATCGCCTTTCCTCACAATGCTGTCCCCCGTACAGAATGTGGCTGAGGTGTTGATGAGAAACATCCAGATATAAGCACAAGGCATGAGGAAAACCTACCATAGCCTACTTGGTGTGCAGTGGTCACTTTGACTCTTGAAAGCCAGCTCCTTAGCAATTGTCAGAAAGATGTTCAAGGGACACTGGCTTCCCATCTGTCCTCCAGGGCTCATCGAAGACGGAGAAAGCCCAGAAGCGGCTGCTCTTCGGGAGCTGGAGGAAGAAACTGGCTACAAAGGTGACGTTGCTGAATGTTCTCCAGGTTTGTATTCTTCCAGCAGGTCAGCTTCTTGAACACTACTAAAGCAGGGGTTCTTTATGGCTGGGGTGCAGGCAGAGAGGAACCAGGGATTTAGGTTGGTCTCCAGATACATGCAGTGGCACATTTGTAATGTTACTCCTCCAGGACAGAGGCAGGAGGATTGAGAATTGGAGGTCAGCGTGGGCTGTACAGTAAGACTGTGTTTCAGTGCCCCTTCCTCCAATTAAAAAAGGGGAATTATTCTCCATTTAGGAGTGGACTGCTCCTCTACATGGGAGCAAGATGGAGGACCTGAAATTGAAAAATTATGACACCAAGTTTCCTTGAGAGCACACACAGTCAACCTTCCTCCTTCCTCACCTTGCCTGTGTCATGCTCACTATAGAGTGCCCTCATCAGAACTGTTTAGCCCTCAGACTTCCCAGACATGACTGTGGAACTCCAGGAAGCTTGAGAAGTTTTTGAGAACACATGTTCTACAGTCCAGCAGTGTCTCCTGTAGATACCATGCTGAATGAACCCTGAGCCCCACCTCTTCTAGGACAGTTAGTGAAACAACAGCAAGGGACAGGAGCCCTTGTCTCATTTCCTAAGACACTTGTCACTTTTCACAGCTGTGTGCATGGATCCAGGCTTGTCAAACTGCACCACACATATTGTGACAGTGACCATCAATGGTGATGATGCAGGAAATGTAAGGCCAAAACCCAAGCCAGGTAAGGATGTGGAAGATCCATTTAAACTGGTTAGGTTGCACAAGAAGCATAGTCTCTCAGCTTCTTCATGGGTACTCACTGCTTTCCAGTGTTGGGTATTTGGCATTCTCTGCATTATTTCATTGACCTTTTATGTATTTTTTTAAAATGTTAAACTACAAAATTATAAAATGTATAGGTTTTTTGTTTGTTTGGTTTGTTTTTTTCAAGACAGGGTTTCTCTGGGTAGCTCTGGCTGTCCTGGAACTCACTCTGTAGACCAGGCTGGCCTTAACACAGAGATGGCCTGCCTCTGTTGGGATTAGAGGCTCAAGACTCCACTGCCCAACTGTATTTTAAATTTTATAAACTGTTAAATGCCCCCCCTTTTTAAAAGAAACTTGATCCCCATTTAATAATGTGAACTACAGACCCAACTAGAATGTGAGAAACTTCAAAGACCTTGGGTTTTGTATTCATGTATAAGAATAGTAGATGTTGAAGGCTGCAGCCTTTATTGAGCCAAATTTTACATTAGAGAATTGTAAGGTTATTCATTGCACTAAAATATTTACTAGCAAAGTAGGGTCCAAAAACATTAATGTGTTATCAATTCCCTGTCCTTTCTTCGACCCCTTTGAAGGGGGATGGATGGGTTTTCAACACATACACACATGCACGCACACATACATTTAGGAGTCCCTCAAAAATTTAAATTTTGGGATGACAAAATTGTGAGCTTAAAGCTCTCTTAATCCTGCTGAGTTTTTATTTAAAAACTGTTGAAGTGATAGATTTTATATTGTGTAGTTTTCCACAGGTATAAATGTAGTAAATGTACATTATAGGATATACATAAATTTTGCTGTGAAATGCTTGATTTGGAGAATAACAGTTGAAATTAACTTTCCTGTGATATATTTAAGAAATCGTAGGTTTCTGTTAGACTCTTCTATAGTCTTTATATGATTTGCACTGAAGTCTTCCAAAGGCATGCCATAGCAGGGTGTCCTAAAATACAAATGTTCTTCTCTTCTTCTTGTCAGGGGATGGAGGTATGTTTTTCAACTCCCCGTGGCTGGGCCTGTGATGGCTTAATGAAGTGATGATGGCTGCCGACATGGGGCTGTTGGGGTTTGCTGCTGTTCTTAGCTGTTCTCACTGCATTCTGTTTGTTTAGAATTTGTGGAAGTGATTTCTTTACCAAAGAATGATCTGCTGACGAGACTTGACGGTAAGTACTCTTAAGGTTATTACCCAGCCTTTTCTTGGTTTCCTGTCCCCTTCTCTATCCACTAGGGCATTAAGTGTCGTTCCTTTATCTTCATCTCATTAATGTCAGATACCTAGAAACAGTTGAAAACTGTTGAACAATGCTAGTTTTTCTTTTCAAGTGATGTATAGTTCGAACATTTTAAAAACATTCTGTGTCAAGGGAAGGCTTTAGTAGGGGCCCTTTTTAAATTTTTCCCCTACATAAAAGTGATCATTTTCCTGCTGTCTAACCAAAACTATTGAGTGCTTAAGCGCTTTGATCCATACCAGAGCATAGCTCTACTGTGCTGGTGCTTTGGATATTCTTGTGGAAAGTCAAATCCCACAGTTAACGAGTCTTGCAGCAGTTCCTCAACACATACTTGACTCTGAGCAGCTGATGTAATGAACCTTGGTAGATCGGTGGTCATTTGGTTAGGTCATCCGTCAGATAGGAGAGGTCACAGAAGCACAGCTCATGCTCCTCTGTGCCCTAGCTTTGTAAATCCCTGTTCATGCATTTGTGAAGAAGCTGAGCCTCTGCATAACCCCTGCTTTTCATCAGTTCTATTTCAGGAAACTGACAACTTATTTTTTTGGTTTGTAAGTAGTTACTTTAGATATTAACAAAAAATAACTTAAGGTATTTGTTGATCTGAAACACTGAGAACAGTCCATAATTCCCCGCCCCACCAGTGGCTTATGACTTAAGAAGCAGAGAGCTCTATTTTGAAATGTCTGTTTGTTTGAAAAGTTAACTATCTTTCAAAAAACTATGATTTCATATTCCTAGACAGCTTTGATTTCTTCACCTTTTCAAAAACTAAACCGAAGGTAAATTAATCTCAGTACCTAAAGCCAAATTAAATGTCGTCATTCATTCAGAAAAGCTGTGGCAACCCATGTTAGGCAGTACAGCCAATTATATGATGGCTCTGGGGAGTTTGAGCTCTGCCACCATTACCATTTGTCAACTACTAGCCTCTCATTTTCCTCAATCAAGAATAAGTCCCTTTCTCTGAGGATGCATGAGAAAAATTAAACAGAGAATGTAGGTAAAATACCTTGGCCACAGGTGCTAATAAATATGTGATAAAAGTTTTATTTATAGAATATCCTCTTTAAAAATTCTTTCTTTATCCACCTGACTTCCCTTCTGGTCTTCAAAGGGATGCTCAGCAAGTAAGAACCACTTTACCTAACTTCAGTATAATCTAAATATACTGGTCAATACTTCCATGTTAGTTTGTAACAGAGTAGCAACCAACACTCCTGCCATTCACGGGTGGATAGGACACGAACCCAGACTTCGAGAATCAGTTTTGAACTTGTTCTCAAACAAGTGGCTAGGAAAGCAGGAGACACAGGGCCAGTGTGGGAGAACTGAGCCTGATTAGTCATCTCTATGGCTACTTTTAATCCTTTTCTCTAACTTTAACGATAGAGTGTATCCCCAGCATCTAGGATTGGCAACTGGCATATAGTGTAAACAGGGATTGACTAGGCTCTCCTCTCACTGTCTCTAAACTGTCATCTTTGCTTCTTTAGCTTTGGGAGCAGAAGAACATCTAACAGTGGATGCCAGGGTCTACGCCTATGCTCTGGCACTGAAACACGCGAACTCGAAGCCATTCGAAGTGCCCTTCCTCAAATTTTAAGGCCAAGGAGGACACTGGCCATGTTTTGTAAATGAAACCATGAGGCCTTCACTATTCAATGTATTCAATTAAGCTTAATGTAGACCATAAATCGGCTTTTTCATAAAATAAGAGCAGCACGGACTGCACGTGACATTGAATTATAATTACAGAGAGGATGTAACCTTCATTTAAACTTGTTAAATACTCATGGAAATGAACATACAGTTAGGTATGTTTAAATTTCTTAAACCTCACCCAGTCTAGAATTTGAGGGTATTTCTCAGGAATAGACTGGAGCTCCAAATTAGGTCAGCTATTTCTACCCTCAATTCCTAAAATAAAAATTATGTACTCAAGTCTGCAAATAGCTATTTATTAGGCTCACATTTTAAAAATTAGAAGGTTGGGTTTTTGTTGGTTTGTTTTGAGACAGGCTATCACTGTGTAGCCCTGGCTAGCCTGGAACTTATTTTGTAAACCAGGCTGGCTTTGAACTCCCAAGAGATTCATCTGTCTCTGTCTCTCCAAAGTTCCGGGAATAAAGATGTGTAGCACCCCAAGTGGCAAAATAAGAGTTGGCTTTTTTCTGTTGTTTTTCAAGACAGGGTTTCTATGTGTAACGGCCCCGGGGCTGTTTTGGAATGCACTCTGTAGACCAGACTCAGCTTGAATTCACAGAGACCCGCCTGCCTCTGCTTCCTCAGGGCTGGGATTAAAGGGGTGCACCACTACACCCAGCTAAAAGAAGAGTTTTAAAAGACTTACTTGGCTTTTCCTAATTCTAATTAATGTACTATATGGGATTCATTTGGGTAGTGGGTGTAAAATCAACAAAGCATAACATTTGTGGTAAAAGTGGAGCTACTTGTGGTATATGCTTATGATCCACCTTCTTGGTAGGTTGAGGCAGGAGGAGCATACATGTAGCTAGTTTAGGTTGCATTATGAAACTCTATCTCAGAAATAACTTTTAAAATGTATTTAAAATCCTCATAAGGCCATTTAATTCCTAAAAGTGTACCAAGATAATGCTTCAGTAGTGAGCAGAGTTAGTTCTTAATATATTAAGGCTAAGCTAAGAGACTGAAAACTCAGGATCCTTCCCTCAAGTGTATACATACTTTAGTTTCCTAACCTTACTTCAGAAAATACTTGTTTTTCAAAACTAAAATAGTAAAAAGACTGACATGGACTCTACATGTATATGGATGTCAATAGTCCTGAGTATAGGCAGATATATTAACTATCTGAAACATCAGACTCCACAAGAACTGCAGAAATGGTTTCTAGTATATGCTAGGTCTAAAGTTCATCCAAGAGTTGGTGCCAGTGTTCCAGAATCATTTCCTTGTTCTGATGAGCTCAGCTGTTGTGATTACTGTACCTTTCATCAGCTCAAGGGCTATCAGTTCAGCTACTGGCATCAGTCAGCATGATGCTTGTTGGCCAGCTCAATATGTTTGCAACCTGGGTCCAGGGACAGAGGGAGACCCCTGGGAACCTAATAAAAGAGGTTTTCCCAGGTATAGTAGGTACAGACACTTAAGTGTTGTTGCCCACACATATTTTTATGCACAAAAATGTAAGCTCTTTATACAAGTCTTTATACTGGTCTTAAGGACGGAAATAATTCTGGAACTTTTATAGACCAAGTCTGCTTTCCCAATGAGCGTGAAAATTAACACCCATTATAGCACAGTAGCCTCTGTGACTCTAACCCTTTCAATCTTTTCTTTGGTTTTGAATCATGGGCCTGTCTTCCCAGATATACCACTTTCCCCACGTAAGTTCCCCAGGACCTCTTTCACTGTGTTGTGAAATGAAGATACAGGCTCCACACACTCGCCCTTCCCACTGAGCAGGTATAGGGCCAGGTACAATGAAAATGGCCTTGAGTATCCCCGGGATACAAGGTGTGTCCCATCTTCCCCAGCTCCCATGCCTCTCTGCGGTAGGAGTGCGGCTGAGAAGCATCTGTACCTCTGAAGGCTCTGCCGGGTTGGGTCAGGCCTGGAGCTGGCCGTCTGCTGTGTTCACGCCTCACAACTACTTGCCTACATCTTTTGTAAAAACTGCCCTTTTTTTCCTTTTGAAAAACTCAGAAAGTGGGTTCTAATACTGCGGGTGGTCTCCAGTGTCTGACCCTAGCTCAAGCTAAGGCAGTCCTACCGCCCATCCCTCCTAAGCAAGTCAATTACTTCAAGTCTACTTTTGAAAAGAACGTAAAAGTATGTACTCCAAAGAATATGAAGTAATGGGTGATGTCAAACGAAGACTACAGTGCCTTTTAAGACTCTTTCCAGGTCACTAGCACCCTTGCTACCCTACTGCCCTTGGGCAAACTCAGAACTAAAGCATGACTGCATTTGACCCTTTCAAGCATATCTGGATATGTTCTGTGTAAATCCAGTGAACCTTCAGAAATACTCTTAGAGAACTCTTAACAGTAATTTCTTTATTTTTCCAACACAACTGCAACAGTTTTATTAAATAAAAGTTTATTGTCTACTGTTTACACGTGGGTCCTGCTATTCATATCACAGACGTGAAGCCCTAGTCTGAACTACTCAGTGCTTACTCCACTCAACTACAGACACTGCTTGAGAACTGGGTCTTGCTCTGGGGATTAGGGAAGGGAGAAAACTACTTGAGGACACTGGAAGTAGAAGGCATGGCCAACCCAGCTGGACAGCACTCCTAGCTGTCACCAGGAAAAGAGGACAAACGACAAGCAGAAAAGGAATTGGAAGCAATTGTTTCCAGTGACAGAAATAACTTCAATGCTTGATTTTTGCCCATCCAGGCTGAGTGGCCGTCTGGGGATAGGATGAATTAAGAAGGGGTGGGGTTGGTGAGGGAGGGAAGAGAGCATGGATATGATGAGTTAAAAAAGTACAAAAATTATCTAAAATATACATTAGATATAAATGCTCTATAACTCATTAGGGAAGCTCAAAATACTGGAAAGTGGCAATTTGCACTGCATTTATTTTTAAACAAGGGAATATTCAGTGTTCTGAATGTTGTGTGCAAAGCTAATCCATGTCACTGTCTCGCTGTCTGACCAACAGCTAGGCAGATACACTGCTTCCCAGCATCATGGCTAACACTAGATGGACAGTGTCAACAAATAATGTAAACTTGAGTTTTAAGGCAGCTGGTACTAATGCTGCACACAGGCTTAGCTCTGTGCCCATTTCAGAAACGGGACAGTTAGCACTGAAAACAACAAACTGAGGGAAGAAAGGGGAACCAGCATTATTTGACAGAAACAGTATGTCAAAATATTTTCCCTTTCACACACACAAAGAAATAGATGAGCATTTAGAAAAACAAAGCACCCATCCCACCAACTTCAGCCTGTTCCTTAACAAATATTTCAAAATACTGATAAATAATAGTGACTGCAAGCAGAATTCCAGTACCAGAGCCAATGGCCCCAAGGAAGTCTGCTAGTACCGACAGGGCCCCGATGCACAGGCCCCCAAAGGCAGCTGCTGTGGGGATGTACCTAAAAGACAAAAGACCTTTGTCAGGCAGTGGAAAACAAGGAAAGAACACAATAGCTAGAAGCAGTGCAACCCCCAGTTTTGCTAGAAATGATTCCCTCAATATAAACTTGTCAGGGCAGGTCCTCCCTACTGAAGAATTGTACACAAGATAGGAGTCTGATTAAGGCAAAGATTTCAAACCACCAAATTTTAAAAATTGTTAATACCCACCAGGCAGTGGTGGCGCACGCCTTTAATCCCAGCACGTGGGAGACAGAGGCAGGCGGATTTCTGAGTTCAAGGCCAGCCTGGTCTACAGAGGGAGTTCCAGGACAGCCAGGGCTACATAGAGAAACCCTGTCTCGGAAAAAAAAAAAAAAAAAAATTGTAATACCCTAAAGGCAGTGCAATTTTTAGGACAGATGATTAGAATTTAGACTGAAATTTATTATTTGTAATTACACATAAAGAGTTTATATTTATATATAATTTGTATAAACACAAAAATATATACTCTATACATATTGCATAGTACAGCATATATAGTATTTTTTTTTTTTTCAGACATGTCTCTGTAGCCTCTGGTTGGCCTAGAACTCTTAGCAATCCACCTGCTTCAGCTTCCAAATACTGAGATTACATTAAACCACCATGCATGACAATTTGGGGATGGGGGAAGTGTTTGTTTAGTCTGGATCTCATATAGCATACAACCTCTACTTCCAGAGTTTCTAGATCAGAGAGACATGTGGCATCACATCTGACTAGAATATTTCATAGGTAGCCCTAAATTCCCTCAAAACACTCATATACATAAAATAAATTAAGATTAGGAACACTAGTGCCAGTTCAAGAAACCACTGAAGAAATAGCAATCCACATACATGCAACTAGGTTTCATTGTATTGGCCTGGTAATAATGGATAGCCCAGGCTGGCCCTTAGCTTGCAGCAATCCTGCATTAGCCTCCCAAGTGCTCGAGTTACAGGTGTACACTATGTATTTCAACTGAATGCATTAAGTAGTATATGAATTTTATCTCAATAAAGTTGTCACAAGGACCAGATGCCTGATGCCTGAGAATAAATCCTATTTCCTGAAGATGGGGGTATCAATGTTTTAGAAGCTCCCTGGTAGTTTCATGTGTAGCCAGCCAACCCTGAGAACTACTAATATGTATCATTTTAACACTAGAGTGAGCAATGAAAGCACAGTCTCAATTTAAAGTTAAATAGTCTGCTGTGATGGTTTGAATAGGTACGTCCCCCATAGACTCATGTGTTTGACCAAACCTCTGAAACTGTAAGTCAGCCCCAATGAAATGTTTTCCTTTTAAGAGTTGCTGTGGTCATAGTGTCTCTTCACAGCAATGAAACCGAAAGACACATGCCTAAACAAGATCTGAATAAGGACAACAGCAACAGACATGCTAACATGGAAAGGGTCCCAACCCCAAGAACTAGACAACTAAGGAATACTAAGAGCAGGAGAAATAGTCTTACCCAGGAAAGAAGCCCCAGCTGACTATCCAATACCAAACGGACAGCTCTAAAATCATATATGTAAAATACCACTATACAGACTGAGCAGATTGTATAGACTGTATATATACACACATACACTTATTTAGGAAAGTATGTGAGAGAGAGAAAGACAAAAAGATGAGGCTGTGAATTTGAGAGCTGACAGAAGGAGGTAAGGGGAATGATATTTTCAAAAAATAAAAGATGATAAAAGAGCCAACTTTTTGTGGAAGACAAGGTTTTAGTTAAGTTTCAGTTCTCTTGTGAAGAGCAGACAACAATACATTTGAATAAAGCAATGACCTTTAAAGATGACAAGACTACACATCATCTTAGGAAGAAATGCCCTTGTGACCTTACCTGTTCAGCTCATGGACCATGGAGGTATCTCTGTGGCCCCTCATCACCATCTGCTGTTCTTTAAGCTGCTTGGCCACCTGGCCAAAAAAAGGAAAAGAAAAAAACTTTTGAACTTAAACTATTGTCATTTGGTTAAAGTTCAGAAGAACCAATTTTTAGCCTGGTAGAGGTAAGTATAAGAATATATGGACAGCTTTCTAACGCTTTGAAGAATTGATTTGGAATTTTGATGTGGACTGCATTCAATCTGTAGATCACTTTCGGCAGGATGGCCATTTTTACTATATGAATCCTGCCAATCCATGAACATGGGAGATCTTTCCATCTTCTGAGGTCTTCTTCTATTTCTTTCTTCAGAGACTTGAAGTTCTTGTCATACAGATCTTTCACTTGCTTGGTTAGAGCCACACCAAGTTACAGCTTTCTTCCTGGCCACCATAATGGGTGTGAGATTTAAGAGGTCTAAGAAAGTAATGCCTGCTGGTCTAGTTGCAGGCTTAAGCCTCATGATGATCCTGAGACTTGTCCTGCTGCCGCTTTAGCATCTGGAGAAGCTGAGAGCCAAACTCCCATCATGCTACTGTGCCTGGCAGAGCAGGTTCCTGCATTGAAGTGATCAAGCTAAATACATGGGAAATGTCTTATATTGAAATAAAAATAATATTGTCACCCTAATATATAAAAATAATTGGCGATATTTGTTCCCAACGCCTTTTTATATAATGCACAAATTTTAGATGTTCCTATTTGTTAATCCTGATCTTTAATGAATTGTTACGTGCTCATTTGCTTTGTCTCATTTTATATCTGGAAATATTCTGCTTTTGACAATCTCAAACACTATGACTAAAATAAGTTAAATAAGTTTAAGTTAACTGCAGCCTGTCAGACAGTGGGATTCCTGGAGTGGACCACAGGGAGTGTTAATGACTTGTATGTCACTTTGTACATTAGCAGTTTTATTTGTATTGTTGGGGTGGGGCAGGGATTGCATTGAAGGAATTCTATTCTCAGTATATCAGCGTCCTGACAGAATGTACTCAGTGTTCAAATAAAATGCATCTTATTCTAAAAAAAAAAAAAAAAAAGAATAATATATGAGCAAAATTTAAAACTATAAAAGAATTTTGGTACCCAATACTATAATTTTTACAAAATTATTTTTAACTAGCCACATACTTACATCTTTGGCTGAAGAACCAGAAACTTCTATCCATGTCTTAGAAAAGAATGCACATGATCCCAACATGAAGATAATATATACAACTACATGAACAGGATCCTCAAATATGGCTCCCATGGACTCAGGAGGAGACAGATAGTAACAAAGGCCACCAACAGGGTAGGAGCGAGCAGGTCCTCCCCCGCTGACATCCTATGAAACAAGAATTGAAGAAACGGTCAACCTGACTAGCTGAGAAGAGTAGGGTTTTTGTTTGTTACTGAGGACTACACTTTGAAGTATCAAGCATGTGCCTCACAATGAATTGTGCTACAGACCTTAAGATTTGTCTTTGTTTTGACATGAGGTCTCACTATGTTGCCCAAGACTCTTGAAGTGATCTCCTACTTTAGCCTCCCAAGTATTTGAGACTACAGTTGTCATGGCCAGAATTTATGTTTGAATTTTTCAAAATTTATGACAATGTTTTAACTTTAAAAAAAAAAAAAAAAGATTTAGCTGTCTTCTTGCACACCAGAAGAGGGCATCGTATCCCATTACAGATGGTTGTGAACCACCATGTGGTTGCTGGGAATTGAACTCAGGACCTCTGGAAGAGCAGACAATGCTCCAGCCCAATGTTTTAACTTTTTAAAAAAGCTTTATTACTATGTAGTGTGTACGATGTCTGTGGGTTGGTAAATGTATGGCACAGTGTATATGTGGAGGTCAAGGGACAACTTTGTGGAATCTGGGGATCAAACTCAAGAGTGTTGGACTTGCACAGAAAATACCTTGACCCGCTGAGCTATTTCCTCAGCCCTACAGCCAATGAACCTATACAATTTTAGGAGTTAGCTCTGCATCCTTCATTCCTTCAGAATTATGTGCTTCACTTTGTGTAAGACACTCAGTGTCATTAACAGAAGAATGTGTTTTAAAAACATACATCTACAAAATCTTGAGGATAGAAACAGAACAAATTAAAATTAATCTCTGATTATATATTTAGAATCTGAAATGTTTTCTCAACTATTAAGAATGCAAGCATGGCCAGGCAGTGGTGGCACACGCCTTTAATCCCAGCACTTGGGAGGCAGAGGCAGGCGGATTTCTGAGTTTGAGGCCAGCCTGGTCTACAGAGTGAGTTCCATGACAGTCAGGGCTATACAGAGAAGCCCTGTCTCGAAAAACCAAAAAAAAGAAGAAAAAAAAGAATGCAAGCATGACCTGGAAGGGGGAAAATATTTGAAATGTAAATAAAGTATCCAAAAATAAAAAGTTAATTAATTAATTAATTTTAAAAAAAGAAAAAAGAATGCAAGCATGCCCGGCAGTGCTGGTGCACGCCTTTATTCCCAGCACTGGGAAGCAGAGGCAGGCAGATCTCTCTGAATTCAAGGCCTGCTTGGTCTACAGAATGAGTTCCAGATCAAAGGCAAGGCTACACAGAGAAACCTTTCCTTGAAAAACTTGAGAGAGGAGAGAGAGAATGAGAATAAATCATTCACCTATAATCCCAGCACTCAGAAAGTTGAGTCAAAAGGATCAAGTGGCTGAGGCCAGCCTGAGCCTCAAAACAAAACAAAAATAGCTTACTGCCCAAGTTATACACTTTAGCATACTTATCTAGAATAAGCACTGTATTCAAGAAGGACTCCAAAATACTAATATATTTGGTAGAAAGCACATTCTAGAATTTCTACAAATTAATAAAGAAAAACGGGAGACTGTCCCTTTAATTCTTTAAGAGGAAAAATACCTGTGTTATATGATCAAATCTCTGCTGGACTGCTTTAGAAAATAAAGAGCTATACATTATTTTGCTTTTTTGGATTTAATGGATTGTTTCCAGTTTTCAGTCTTGTTACTGACTACATGCCCGCCTCCAGCCTAGTCATATGCAAGCTGGGTTACTGCCATCCAGGTCATGGAAAATGAGAGAAAGACAGACAAAGATGATTCTTTCTTCCCATTTTTACAATTATCTGTAAATAGCTCTCCTCTCCCTATATTGGCAAATAGGAAATGTTACAACAGACACGGAACAAGATGACAGGAGACCAGATGTGGTGGCACAAGCCTATGATTCCTACATAGACAGGCTAGGGCAAGAAGACTCCCTAGTCAGCCTAGGCGATAGCATGAGACCATGTCTCTAAACAACAAAGACTACAAAACAGAAAATCACTTTTAGTAAAGCCCTTTTATGATTTTTTTTTTTTTAGCCTAAAAAGCTATTCAAATGATACACAAAAATGCTTCCTATATAGGAAAATATTAATCTTAGAACATTTGTCAAATTTTCAAAATAACAAAATGATACAGCTATATAAATTTCAAAATGTTTCAATATCTATCTCAATCAGCTAAAAATACAACTATAAAATACGAATTTTAAATACTTAATAAAAATAAACATACTCACGGCCCACTGTCCTAGTAAGTTTACTAAGAAGTTGCCACTAAATCGAACAGACAGCATCTGGGAAATGACGTACAAGTTTGAAACTAGAGCAGACTGGAGGATTATGGGAATATTCGATGTGTAGAAGAGCTTGATGGGATAGCTACTGTACTGTCCACGATACCGGGCCGATTTAATGGGCAAGTCAACACGAAACCCCTACAAATGAAATTAAGAGTAAGAGGAAGTACAAGTCAAAGAGCACACAGAGGGACGGGCAGCTGCAGGGCTGTAGGGGACAAGCCAGCAACAGAACTGTCCTCCCCAAAGAGCCTTCCTTTTTTTCCTATTTTATGGCAATATTTCCTACGTTCAAACTAGAGTTTCAAGAATGGTTCTTGAAACATCACTTGTTAAACACCATCCTTTTGAACAACATTCTCTGTGTTACAAGCAAGTGAACAGTTCCCCCAGTGGGAACATTACACTTACCTGAAAATAGATGACGACAGCAAACACGAAGACCGTGGCAATGAGGTTCATGAGGTTGGGGAGGTTCTGCCGATAGAAGGCCTCCCTCAAGGCTCGGACTTTGTCTGTTCTGGTGGCCAACAAATGAAACAAAGCTATGACTGCACCTTCAAACTCCGTACCTGAGAAAGCAAGACAGAAATGAACTGTGGATACCTCTTCCAAAGTTTCCTCAAAGTTCTAAACAAATAACTTAAACCTCCAGTCAATTTACGAGTTTATGACTCTATGTTGTATGGATTTATGGCATAACCATGTGTGTGGGTTCTAAACATACTTCTATCTGGAGGCAAATTTCAA
Source organism: Rhynchomys soricoides (assembly GCA_019843965.1). Taxonomy (NCBI): domain Eukaryota; kingdom Metazoa; phylum Chordata; class Mammalia; order Rodentia; family Muridae; genus Rhynchomys; species Rhynchomys soricoides. Next base: position 837,162 of record JADRCH010000074.1, on the reverse strand, counting down.
CATAAATCTGCAATTCTGAATCATAAAAGTTTGCCTCTCCTTTACTCCAGGGAAACAGAGGAAGTACTTTAAGGGATGATAAAAAGCAGCAGCAAAGCAGAATACAGATATCAGATACAGAGCAGGTATGTTATCTGCCACGCCTGCCATTAGCTCACCGCACCAAGAATGTTTCTAAACTACCAGTGCTGTTTTCTTAAGGCTGGGACCCATGTTAGACCCTGACTAGTTAGGACAGGGTGACAGCTGAGGAGTGGAAAGGGGTAAGGGGAGAGAATGAAATCTTGCAAAATGTACATGCTATTACCAAGCCGGTCAGAGGCAAGGGTGCGAGAGCGCCCCGAGGACGGCCAAATCGTAATCCGCCACCTTTCTGTCCCTCCGCTGCATTCAGGGAGGTAAATGACTCCGGCAGCAATGGCTTCAGCAAGACCAAAAGTCAAAACTGCAATACTGTTTGCAACCAGTGGCACTTTAAAGGAGCAGAGGTTAGAATGCACTCTTTTGGACTTACTACTACATACTCCACACATCTCTGCTCAGTAAGTTTTAAACAGTCAGCATCATGGTCCCCTGGGGTAGCAAACTGGAGTGGCTACAGACATGTGCTGCTGCGTCATGAACTCATTTTCAGCATACATCCAGCAAAACTCGTGCAGTTGCAGTGACTGTGCGATGTACCTCTGCCAGTGTTAATGGTAGTGGGACTAAAGGCCTTCCAGACAATGGTCTCACAGATGTTGGTGGCAATAAAGAGGGAAATCCCAGACCCCAAGCCGTAACCCTTCTGTAGCAGTTCATCTAACAGCAGCACAATCAAACCAGCAACAAACAACTGTGGGGAGAGAAATGCACGTAAGCGGAGCAAGGAAACACGCAGCAAGGGCACACGGCGGCTTATCAGTTTGTGCATTCCCAGTACCAGACCTGAGTGACGCTCTTCACCACTGTGCCATGTGCAGCCTCTGACCTGCTCTACTAGGCAGAGGCCAGTTCTAAAAGTCAGAGTACTAGAAATACTGCCTCATTATACAGCAAACATTTCACCTCAGTTACACCAAAAAACTAGAGTACAGCAATAATATAAAAAAATTATTCTTTACTTATTATACCAAAGATTGAATATAAATTTGAAAAGTTAAGATTTTACCGTGATTTTGAAATGATTTTTCAAGCTCATTTTTTTTTTTAATGAAAACATAACTAAATTTAACTTATGGATATTCTTGAGAAGACATGCCTATAAAAATATGTATCAATAAAACCAAGTTTCAGTCATGTGGCTCCTTTTCGACTGACATAACCTCATCTAGAGGGAAATAAGGCATGCTGTGAGCCCCTACCTTACGACCTCCCCTGCTTTACACTGTCCCGTACAGAAAAGGAAGTAGCTCCAATTCCTCCCAGCTCAAGCAGCCACCTTCACTACTTACTTTACCTGTCAATGAGCTGCCGTATACCATTTGAGCATGCTTACCTTACACACCCTAGATGCCATTTCAGTGCTTGTACAAAGCCTAATTTGTCTACTCAGAAGTTTTAGTTTAACTTTCAATCAACTGGAAAAGGGGCATAGTTCTCAAACCCCTAAGAGTGGTCACGGCAGCCTTTTACTACCACTTTTACATGAAAACTCAAGTTTGACATTTTGACAAGGTAAGAAGTTAGGGCTGGATTTTATTTTGACCACAGTTAAGTAATGATCATTGAATATTCCAAGTCATAAATACAGCAACCATCCCCACTGCAGGGACGGTACCTACTCACAAATAAGTCTGCCATGGTTTTAATACATGAACTGTCCGAAGACACAAGAAGTTCTACAACACCTGAGCCCCATGCAGAATAATGTTGGCCTACAGAGCCATGAATACCCTTTGGGAATGAGACTCATCTTTTCCCAGGAGGAGTAATATGTAAATAAAGCTAAATGAGAAATGGTTTGTGCAATTTGAGAAGTAGGAAATAAATAAATAAATAAGAAAAAATACATGCTTCTGTAAGAGGAAAAGGAAGCAGAAAATGATGGCAGCATCTCCACAAAGCCCAGTGTCAACAGAACAGTGGCCAAGTGTACGTGTGGAAGGCACCCTAGGACCCTGAGTGGACATAAAATCACACTGGATGCCAACCTCGTGTGGGCATACCCACACCACTTAGTTTGACAAAAACATACTCACCTTTACTATGTGCCATGGACAATGACACTTTGTATTTTGTTTTTAATTTCAATCAAGACCCAATTTATATTTCAAACCCAATTAGTGGACAGAGCACTATGTGAGTGAAACAAAAACAAAGTGAGAAATACCTTCCGTAACAGCATGCAAACAGTTCTCAAAACCCTACGTTTCTAGGTGAACACACACTGATCCAATCATAGCTCTTCAGTGTAGCCACATAGTTTCAATGTAAGCAATCCCTTGAAAAGACACAAATGGGTCACTGCCCACCAACAATCAAACATGACATTTTTCTTTATACATTAACACTAAAAGAATTCATCACATTATATACCAGTTATGTCAACAAGTTAATACATATTTTTTCCTCATTCCATTCTTAGAAATAATGAGATTTCTGAATATTAAAAAGAAACATCAAAATATTATGAACTCCATTTGTCAGTTTAAATGTACGAGCCATGCTGTAAAGGCCACCTCACCTAAACAGCTACTCAGGTACATTCTGTGACACTAAGCCTAGTTTAAGGAAAGTACCAGAGAAATTACACTGTACAAAATGTTCAGAGAGTCTATACTAGTTCTGAACGTCTTTTTAAAGTCAAGGCTACTTTAGGCTAAGGGAGTATCACAGTGGTAGTGTGTACTTGGTGTTCTCAAGGCCCTGGATCCAACCCTCAATTCTAAAAGGAAAATTTTAAAAACGTAAAACTTTATTGGCAGTATAAAGCAAATGTTTTAAAGCAGTGGTTCTCAGCCTTCCTAATACTGTGATCCTTTAATACTGTTCCTCATGTTGTGTTGATATCCAACCATAAAATGGCTTTCATTGCTATTCATAACCGTAATTTTGCTACTATTTTGAGTTGTAAGTATCTGATATGCAACCCCCATGAAAGGGTCCTTCATCCCCAAAGGGGTTAACACACACTGCTGTAAAGAAACAAAACTCAGCATGCTGCCCTATCAGTAGCCTCTCAGCACTGCAGCAGCAATATAAAGAAGCCTAAGCACTAGAGGATAGTAAAGTCAGTGTCCACAGGATCTTCTTTCCCCACCCTCTGCAGCTCTTTCTTCTCCAAGTCCCAGTAGCTATAATGTGTCAAACGAGTGATTTGTAAATGGAGAAATAAAGGAACTATTATTCTCTTGGGAAACACATCTTACACTGGAAGAGAAGTCACTAGGCCTTAGCGAGTTACCAAAGACTCAAAACAGTTATAGCCTATTAGAGGTCATCCTTATGAACCATGCAAACAGATACTTGACTTGTACTGAGTTAGGCTGACTTGCTTATTAAAAAAGAAGAAAGAAAAGAAAAAAAGGGTAAATTATGCCCATCTGAGACAGCCATTTATTTCCCAAACCCTGGCATTTGAAACTATTTCAAAAGTAAGAACTTGATCTTTTGAACTAATAGAAAAAAATCCTAAATTAATTCTAATTTCAAATAGTAGATAAAGTAAATTTCCACAGTAACCAGAACTCCAGTGTACATATTTTATTAACTTAAAACTTTAACAAGAAAAAAAGTCCTCTGAATATTATATACAGTCAAAATTATGTTAGTCTTTAAAAAATCAATTCTGAAATATCCATTTTGGCAGCCTATAGAGGGCTGGATCTGTAGCTAAGTTGGCAGCTTGACTACCATGCACAGAGCTCTAGGTTCAATCCCCAGTCCTGCATAACCAGGTATGGTTTATAGCGTAGGAATAATGCTAGCACCTGGGACATGGAATGGGAGGAGCAGAAGCTCAAGGTTATCCACAGCTATATCCTGAGTCTGAGGACAGCCCATGCTATATGACATTGCCATAAATAAATAAATAAATCCTCCATGGAACACATCTATGTGAGTATTTTTGGTATTTTGCTGGCACTAAAATTATTTAGAACATCACAGCTTTGTATCCCACCAAGAAAGAAAAGGGTTAGATACCCTGGTAAACCTTTAAAATCGAAGCACTCATGCAGAGGCAAGAAGCCTCCAAATATGAGGCCTGCCAGCTAAACTACAACAAAGTATCTTATTACAACCAATTTATTTCAGATGTGGATGACTGTTTTTCATCTAGCTTTCTGTTAATGTACGTTCTGAGATTAGCAATTTTCATTTCCATGATAACAATTTAATGTTGCACTTGCCTGTCTCTAATGGGTAGTTCAAGAAATCCTCCCCTGCAACCTCCCAAACAACTGGGACTCCAGGTGTCTGCCACAATGCTGGGCTTCACAATGGGTTTTCTCAAGTGAGTTCGGCCAACAAGTAAACTCAAACATCTATCTTACCAACAGGGCAGAAAGTAACAACTAGGATGTTAACCTCAGCCACTGAGGCCAAATTGACAGCCACTCAAAGGCAACAAATACCCAACTGCTGCAAGCTGGCTGGCAACAACAGGAATGTACCATAAAATGTATCATAAAACAATGATAGAGCGGCATCCGTATCAGTGACAGACTGTTAAGTTATTAGAATAAACTTTTTACACCAACACATTTATGTCATTTCAGTAATAATATTGTAATTAAATAATTCAGTAGGAAATGATTTATATCACTCATCAAAAGAACTGTTAGATAAAGGTGCCAAACTGTTTTTATTAACATATGAAAACACAGGATTTCTTACCTGTATAATGATAAGGAGACAGATCCCAGCACCCATTTCCGCAGGGTCCCCGTACATCCCCGTCATGACATACACAATGGCTTGCCCAATGGTAATGATCATACCAAATACTGACAAAAAAGGAGTATTATGCTTACAACCAAAGACAAAAAAAACAATAAAACCAAAAAACTAGGAAACATCTTTACCACAAACATACTCAAACTTGGAAAAAGCTCTTTAATTTTATGATTTGCTCACGTTTCTGGGCTCCATTGAACAGAGCTCTATCTTTGGGTGTATCTCCAACTTCAATGATTTTGGCTCCAGCTAACAACTGCATAATCAAACCAGATGTTACAATTGGGGAAATACCCAATTCCATCAGCGTTCCTGTAAAGAGAGGACAAGGAGTAAATAACCTTTGTACATAATACAGTTCAATTCAGAGCATCCCAGCCGGAACATTTAATACATGTGCTTAAATATTACCAAATTTGCCGGACAGTGGTGGTGCACACCTTTAATCCCAGCACTTGGGAGGCAGAGGGAGGTGGATTTCTGAGTTCAAGGCCAGCCTGGTCTACAGAGTGAGATCCAGGACAGCCAGGGCTACACAGAGAAGCCCTGTCTCGGAAAAAAAAAAAATTACCAAATTTCCATTGATTCCTTAAACATTAATAAAAGGTCATTTATTAACATACCAGCAACAATGCAATGGGCAAAAAGTGTTATAAAAATTTTAATTTCTGTAAGTTCTAAACTTAAAATATGAAGTCCTTTTTAAAAGAAACCTTTTGGGTGTGGCAGGTACAGCTAAGTTGTAGAGAACATGAGACCCTGGGTTCAATATCCTGCTTCGAAGCAGAAAAAAAAAATATGTAAAAATCATGAGGCTAGGCGCCAGCAAGATGACTAAGTCAGTAAGGGTGCTTGTGAGCATGCCCACCAACCTGAGTGCAGTTCCCAGGGCCTGCATGGTGTACAGAGAAAACAGATTCCTGAGAGTTGTTCTCTGACTTCTAAATACAGACTGACACACACGTGTACTTATTCACAAATACATTTATATTTGTAATTTATAACATGACATAATATAGCTGTGTGGTAGAATACAGTCTAACATGTAAGGCCCTAATGTTTAATTGCCAGCAACACAAAACTAAAGAAATAAGTAAACAGAGGTGGGGGTGTAGCTAGCATACCTGCCTAGCACACACAAAGCCCTAAATTTAATCTCCAGCACGTGGAGGGATGGAGGGAAGGACAGAGGGAGGGAGGGAGGGTAGGACGGAAAAAGGAAGAGCTTCCAAGATTTTTGTCTAAATCATTTTTTTTTAACTTACACTAAAACTGGGGATCACATTAATTTACTTATTATAGTCCAGTCTCTCTTCAGATCATACAAGCCTTTTACTCTTTTACTTCATTACTTATTTACATTATTTGTCTAGTGTATGAGAGTGTATGTGTCTGGGCACATACCTGATACAGTGCAATTTTGCATTGTGTTAGTTCTTTCCTTCCATCATGTGGGTCCTGATGAATAAACTTGTGGATCATCAGGCATGGTAGCAAGTGCCTTAGCTTTGCTGAACCATCTCATCAAACCCTATTTGTTTCTATGACAGAGGTTTGGTATTTATCCCAGGCTAGCCTCAAACTATCTGTGTGGCCAGGGATGACCTTGAAGTTCCAACTCTCCTTCCTCTCCTTCCCAAGTGCTAGGGATCACAGGTAGGTGCATCCTGAGGAAGCCCAGGATTACTATTACGTGCTACACTTAGCAAGTGGTACACAGTAAGACCAAGAAATGCTTGTTGGGGGCTGGAGAAATGGCTCAGTGGTCAAGAGCACAGACTGCTCTTCCAAAGGTCCTGAGTTCAATTCTCAACAACCACATGGTGGCTCACAACCATCTGTAATGGGATCTGGAAGCCCTTTTCTGGTGCTACAGTATACACACATAAATAAAGTAAAAAAAATAAATCTTTTTAAAAAATGATGTTGAATCAATGATTAAATAAGTTCCATTATATTCTCATACTGTAATATGCCCATTAAATGAAGTAACTCACTAAAGACATTAAAAAAGAACAATACATATGTACATATGTATGTATATATGGATTTGGGTATGTACATCCTGTTTTTAAGCATATAAATTTAAATATAAATGAATATGCAAAGGAAAGGTCTGGATGAATATTTGAAAATTACCACATCCCAGGAATGTGCAACATATATATGTTGGTGCATTTTATAAATGCCAATGCATTGAATACATAAAACTTCCAAGAATCAGTAACTACATAGATCAGTTCTGGGTCAACGTGAACAAAGCAGCTGCTCTCTACAGTGACAGTGCTTCTACAAAGATGTGTGGTTGGCCAATGTGCAGGAGGATGAGGCTGGGGGTTGGAGGTGAGTGCAACCAGAATATATGAAACTGTTGATAAATTTGGACAGAAAATGAGAAGGAGTGGAGCTAGTGAAATGGCTCCATGAGGAAATGCACTTTTGTGGCAAGCCTGGAAACCTGAGTTTGATCTCTGTGACCCATGTAAAGGTAGAAAGGAGACCAGCTCCACGAAGTGGTTCTCTGGCTTCCACATGCTCACTGTGACTTGTGTGAGAGCAAACACACACACACACACACGATTTTAATTAGTAAGTGAACCAATATTACTTCTACTATCTAAAATACAACTACCAAAAAACTGCCATCTATTCAAAGTATTTTCCCCAAACTTGCAATCACCATTTGTGAAATTCAAGCAGCCTCATGATCCAGGCACAACTGGTTAGCCTCACTGCTGGCATCAAGTACATCACATCCCTGACACTGCAAATCATGGGATTTTATATGGGAAAAACCCTAGGCTAAGGAGATGGCTCAGTGGGTAAAGGGCTTGTTGCACAAATGAGGTACAGAGTTCAGATCTCCAGCACCCATGTACACATAAGCTGGTATGGTATCCCACCTGTAACCTAAGCTCTCAGGAAACAATCATCATGGGTTGTTTAGAGTAGGCCAGCTAGACCATCAAAACTGGCAAGCCCTAAGTTCAAATGAGAGACCCAGCCTCCATACAAAAGGTAAACTGGTTGTGATGGCACACACTTTTAATCCCAGCATTTAGGTGGTAGAGACAGGAAGATATCTCAGAGTTAGAGGCCAGCATCATCTACATAAAGAGTTCCAGGCCAGCAGCGGTTACACAGTGAGACACTGTCTCAAAAATAAATATGGTAGAGAGTGACTGAGATAGACACTAGTCAACCTCTGACCTTCACCATGTACACACACATATGCGCCCACACACATTCAAACACACACACATACATACACACACACACAGCCAGTGTTGTCATTATTACTTGCTGGATTCTCCTAAGCAATGGTTTCCTGTTTTGTCTCTCCTATATAAAACCAGAAAGCAGCTGGTTGACGGCAGGATGAAGGTCAGAAGTACATACCTCTGTTGGATGCAAGAATAACTCTCATCCAGTAGAAGGGATCTGCAGAGTCCGACGACATGATCCCAAACAGAGGAATCTGAAACATCATCATACAAAACACTTAACAGAACAAGGCGCTCTGCAGGCAGACTCACTCTTAATTAAAATGCACTTGCTTGGCCTACAATGCCTGTTAGATACAACTTGTGATTTCTAAGGAAGTAAGGATACCTTAGAACTCCTGCCAGGTGGTGGTGCGCACCTTTAATCCCAGTACCTGGGAGGCAGAGGCAGGTGGATCTCTGTGAGTTAAAGGCCAGTCTGGCCTACAGAGCAAGTTCCAGGACAGCCAGAGTATTATACAGAGAAAACCTGTCTCAAACAAACAAACAAAACCCTGGAATAAAAACTAAAATTCAAAATTCTATACAGTGTAAGTTCAAAACTCTAAGAATACATACAGAAAATAATACTGGAAAAGACATCTTTGTAAGGGTTAAATGCTGATTATATCTAAGAGGCGAGTTTATGACTGGTTTTTCTTCCTTACTCTCTTCAGGAGTTACCAGACACTCCCCTGTAAGACATCACCTCCCACTTTTTTTTTTTTTACAATTTTCTCACTCCATAATGCAGGCTAGTCTACAATTTGCTATGTACCTCAGGATAGCCCTGAATTTTGAGCAATATAATACACCCCAATACACGATAGTTTTTAATCCAGAAATAAACAAAAACCTTTGGGTAGACCTGATGGGCTACACCTGTAATCCCAGCACTTAGAAGACTGAAGCAGCAACAGCAAACAAGGGAAGGAAGGGAGGGAGGGGGAAGGAGAGAGGGATAAAACAGGGAAAGAAAAATCCCCTTACGTTATTGCCTATTACAGGATTAGTTTCTTTACTACACTGGGGAGAAACCCAGAACCTGGCACACACTGCGTAAGCCCTTTACCACCGAGCTATTATTACCTCCATGCCAACCCATGTCTAAGAAACAGCATTTGGTAAAACTCCCTTCCCAAACATGATACATTCCTTAATCAAAACTGCAGGTTCAGGCACAAAGAAACTTACATTACTAATTTCAAAAATCTGTAGGGACTGAGGAAGTTAACTCAGTTGATAACCATGTTTTCCACATAAGCATGAGGACCACATGAAAAGAACAGCATGACACTACATGTCTGTAAACACACCTCCATGCACACACACACACACGCGCACACACACATGCACACACACACACACGCGCACACACACATGCACACACACACACACACAAATGAAAAAACAAAAATTGAAGCAATTTTAAATGTTCTTTTAAATTCCAAAATATGCTGCCAGAAATTTTAAATAACTAAATCTCTGGGATAGTTGAACTCTTATTAAGCTAGGCAATGAAACTGGTAAAGCAGAAGGCATAGCTAGTTTGTGTGTACCCTGTATCTGTGGACAGTCTTCACCTGAGAGAACTGAGGACTAAGAAAGCCACTGGGTAGGAACCTAGCAGCACTAGAGGACAATCCTTGTCTAAGGTCCCTGGAACACAACACTCTATCCTTCCTCTGGAGCCGCCAGATTCACAAGTCCTTAAATGTCCAAAGAAACTGCTAAGTCTATTTTCAATAAAGTCTTTCTTTTAGCAAATCTGGCAAAATATTAATACAATACAGTACTCTGAAAAAAACAAACATTCCATATTCTAATGGAAACCTGGACTATATGGAGATGTAGAAAATGAGCAGTAGAAAATTTCAAAAGCAGCGGAAAGCTAAAGCTGGGACTTCAAGTCACAAATCTGAAGTCTGGCTCAGTATTTGCATAGCAAGCTCAAGGGCCATGGTTCACCCTCAGTGCTTAAAGTGAACAAGATGGCAGGTTTCAGTTACATTACAGGATTTTCTGCTCTGGCACATAACAAAATACAAGCATATCAAAGAGTAAAAGCTACTGAGAATTTTAAAAAGCTACAGGAAAATACAGGCATATACAAAGCAGCTGTGATAGTTAAGTGTGAATGTTAACTTGATAGGATTTAGAATCACCGAAGGAACAAGCTAAACACATCTACAGAAGTATTTTCAGAGAAGTTTGAAGGGTGAGGAGCCATCCTGAGAGTGGGAGACACCACCCCATGGGTTAGGGCAAGCATGAAAGCAGGTTAAATAGTCAAGAGGCAGAGTATCAGCATTCGGCATCCATCTCTCTCTCTTCCTGACAGTAGACACAATGTGACCAGCCACCCTATGCACCTGTCACTGCGCCTTTCTGCCACCACAGACTGAAACAAACCCTTAAGCTGTGAGCCACAGTATACCATTCCATTCCTTCCTGATGTTGCTTCTATCAGGTGTTTTGTCAAAGGACAAGGAAAGTGACTAATCTAGCTGCTAAACCAGAAAAAGGTGACAGAGGTGAAGCACCAAGAGCCATGGTGCAGCATACTAAAGATCAGTAAATTACTGGTACCTTTATCCTCCCTGCTTTGGATAAGAGGAATTAGAAACAGCAGCTGAGAAGGAAGGGAAGTTGAGCGATGGGGGTGAGTCTCTACAATAAAATTGAAGATAACGGGGCTATACTACATTTAAAAACTGAGGAATGACCTGGAGCCTAGAATGGAATATAGACCTCCACAGTTAGGAGTCATGACAGCCAACAACAAAAAGGGAAAAAAAGAAAAAGAAAGAAAGAAGGAAGGAAGAAAGGAAAAAAAAACCCTTCAAAGCAGAGCCCTGGAAGCATTTAATGTAATGATCTCAGCTTATCTCACCTCCCACCATTCCCTCAAGCTAGAGAAAACTGGCTAGAACGCGTTTTATATTCAGCTGAAATCACCCACACTGGGCAGATCTGCCCAAAAGTGAGAAAGACAAAAGCAGCAGCTTAGCAGCTGTATAAACACAGGAAAAGTAGGTAACACAAAGGCATACGTGGGCCACAGCAGGACACATTCCTGAGAAACAGCACTGGTTTTAGGTGGATATTTTTGTTAGGGAAACTGAATGTAGGGCTTAGACAAGCCCCCTTCAGGGTCAGGGAGGGAGCAACTGGGCTTAATTTGATTTTGTTATTTTAACTCTGTAGACAGTCTCTCTAAAGCTGCCCAGGCTACTCTGAGACCCTCCAGCCTCAGCCTCCAGAGGGACTAAGATCACTAGGCCTGGAGGTCATTCTTTGATTTATGTTTCCTTCTTGGGATCTGGGTAATGATTTAAATCCCAAAACATCACTATTTCTACTTTTACAGGTTAAAGTTTGCTGAGCCCTATATTAAAAGATTCAGTATTTTTAAGATGAAAATTCTCATAAATCGACCTAAGAAGTCAAAGGTGTGTGTGTGTGTGTGTGTGTGTGTGTGTGTGTGTATATTCCTGTACTGGCTGGTTTTGTGTCAACTTGGCACAAGCTGGAGTTATCACAGAGAAAGGAGTTTCAGTTGAGAAAATGCCTCCATGAGATCCAGCTGTAAGTAAGGCATTTTCTCAATTAGTGATCAAGGGGGGAGGGCCCATTGTGGGTGGTGCCATCCCTGGGCTGATAGTCTTGGGTTCTAGAAGAAAGAAGGCTGAGGGAGCAAGGAGAAGCAAGCAAGCAAGCCAGTAAGTAACATCCCTCCATGGCCTCTGAATCAGCTCCTGCTTCCTGCCCTGCTTGAGTTCCAGTCCTGACTTCCATTAGTGATGAACAGCAGTGTGGAAGTGTAAGCTGAATAAACCCTTTCCTCCCCAACTTGCTTCTTGGTCATGATGTTTTGTGCAGGAATAGAAACCCTGACTAAGACAATTCCCAATGGGCTTTTTTACAAAAACACACATGACTCTAGATATTTATATGGAAATATAAAAGACCTAGAGTTGGTGCTTTTCAAAAAAGAACAAAGCTGCAGGACTTTTCCTAACAGATTAGTGTAAGGATGTAATGTTAGAATCCAGCTCCTGCTCAGAACACAATACTTCCAACAGTTTTCCGTCATAGATACCAACAGGCACCCTAAGACATTTGAGTCCCTAGCTAACAGACACTCCCAGGTCCCAACATCTCTCCAGCCTAAGAAGTGAGTTTATATCAAGGTGAGCACTGACGGCCAAAAATCTGGCTCCTTACCCTTCTTCTATGCCTCCTGCTTAGGAATGAGAGCCTGCCTGCAGACTCAGGCTGTGAAACCTCCCCTATTCTCAGAAGTGTATAAGAGACCCTCACTCTTCCAGGTGGGATGATTCCTTTCTTCAGAGACCCTACCATGCTGTCTGATCCTGGGCCTCAACTCTCCTCATGGAGCCCATTGTGCCTCTCTTTCTATCTATTGCATTAAAAACTCTTATCCCAGTTAGGGTCTCTATTGCTGTGAAAAAAACACCATGACCAAAAGCAAGTTGGGGAAGAAAGGGTTTATTTCATTATCCAGAGAAGCCAGAGCAGAAACTCAGACAAGAACTGAAGCAGAGGCCATGGAGGAGTATGCTTAATGGCTTGTTCAGCTTGTTTTCTCATGCCATTCAGGAGCACCTGCCTCAGGATACACCACCCATGATGTCTGGGCTCTCCTATATCAATCATTGTGCCTGCTTTTAATCCCAGCACTCAGGAGAGAGAAGCAGGCAGATCTCTATGAGTTCTAGACCAACCTGGTCTACATAGTGAATTCCAGAACAGCAGGATACATAGTAAGACCTTGTCTCAAGAAAGGAAGAAGAAAATGTCTGAGCAGCATCTTCCCACCAGCAGATCTTACAGAAGCATTTTCCCAATTGAAGGTCTCTCCTCAGATAACTCTAGCTTGTATCAAGCCGACAAGAGAGTAGCCAGCATATTCCCCAACAGTCCCAGGACTCCTCTTGAACACTCATGTGACACCTTTCAATTATGATTTACTTTGACGTTACGGGTATTAATACAGGGTAGTTTACTGTAAAATGGACATATAGATCAAGAAAGCAGGAGATCAAGATGTGTTTATATTAAAACTAGTTTTCAATAGGAGTTCAAGGTAACACAACTGGGAAATTTCTCAATATACTGTTCTAGAACAACAGGATACCTTTGTAGAAAGAAATAATTCTCTACCCCCACCTCATGCCACACCTCAAAATTAACTTGGAATTGATCACAAACCAGTATGTGCTAGCTAAAGTGTCCAGAAGAATACAAAAAAAGAACAATCTTCTTGACCTTACAACAGGCAAAATTTTCTTAGCTTGGTCTGACCCAACATAGTGATGAACTCCTTTAATGCCAGCAGTTAGAGGCAGAGGCAGGAGGATTTCTGTGATTTGGAGACAGCCTGCAGCTTATTCTACATAGCAAGCTCCAGGCCAGCTGGGCTAAACAGTGAGGTGCTGTCTCAAAAAAGAAAAAAAAAAAAAAAAAAACCTGTCCTTAGCTGTGTTAGGTAAGTGACACACTCCTGTAATCAACACTCATGAGGCTGCAGCCTGCAGCTCACGAGGCCTTCACGGGCTACATGGAGGGCCATCTCAAGAACAGCAGCAATGATGCTAGGTAGTGATGCCACACACCTTTAATCCCAGCAAGGGAGGGGGGAGGATGTCTGGGTTCAAGGTCATCCTGGCCTACAGAGAGTTCCAGGATAGACAGGCTATACAGAGAAACCCTGTCTTGAAAAAACAAAAAAGAGAAGAAAAAAAAAAATTGTAATAGTGGTGATAATAAATTCTTTATACTTTTATTGAACTTACATATTATATCCAGCTTACATATTATATCCAGCTTACATATTATATCCAGAAACAAAACCATTAAAGTTTACAGTTCAATAATGAAATAATAACCATCATTTAAAATTTAAAATAGGCAAAAGACTTCAAAAGATACTTTACAAATGACAAATTTATACCAAATATACATCACACAAAAAAGTTGCTCAGTATCATTTATCAAAGGAATTCAAACTAAAATCCCACCTATTAGGACAGCTACCATTCAAGATAGATGTGGCAGTCGAAAACAAAACTCTACCACAAGACACAAGGGAGTCTCAACTGGGGGCACCTCAGGTAAAGAACATGGAACAGTTACCATGCAGCCCACAACCCTATCCTAGCCGTACACACATGCCTGAGAGCAGACGGACTTGTACACAAACATTCACAGCAACCTGCTTCAGCCAAAAACTGACACGAGCCAAACGTCCAAAGCATAAGTGAACGCACTTTGATATATTCACAACAGAAATAAAACTGCTGGCATGCTGACAGCATGAATAAATTTCAAAAATGCTATAAAGTCAGATGCTAGACACTACAACAACATATATGGAGAATTCTTAAAAAGACAAATTATAGATAGTGACGACGGGCAGATTGGAGCTTGCCTAGGACTGAGGGCTGACTGAGGAGTGGATGAAGAGTTACAGGAACATTTGAGGGTGACAAAGATGTTCTGAATCAACCTAAATAGATTCTTGGGTGCACATATCTGTCAACATTATTCAAAATGTACAGTTAAAAATGTTACTTTGTACATAGAACTCCCTAAAGTTGTTTTTTTTAAATGAGGGGACAACTTCAGAGATGTTAAAAGTGTATGGTAGAAATATAAATGCATGCTTTTTCTCTTTGCACTTTCTGAATTTAAAAACAAAAACAAACAACAATAAAAACTACTCTCTTCCTGACTATCCATCCAAAACAAAATTAAATCAAGTAAAGAAATAAAAGTACTTTAATGACCTGACAATTTCATTCTCTAACACATGGACTAGCAAAATAGCACAGCAGGTTAAGGTACCTGCCACCAACCCTGACGACCCAAGTTCATTCCCTGCAAACCACAGAGTGGAAGGAGAGAACCAACTCCCACAAGTTGTCCCCTGATCTCCACACACAGACCACGATGTGAGGTGTGCATGTACGTGCTGAAGCATGCACTCACAAACACATCCACACACACCCCCACAAAAAACAATAATAAACTGGGCAATGGTGGCCCATGTCTTTAATCCCAGCACTAGAGGCCTGCCTGATCCACAAAGCAAGTTGCAAGACACTTTTGAAATCCTGTACAGAGAAACCCTATCTGGGAACGAAACAAAACAAAACAAAGCATGGTAATAATAATAACGATGATGATGAAGATGATGAGGATGGTGGCAATGACGATACTCAGCTTATAATGCAACTCAGTCACATAGCACCTGCCTAGCCTGCACAAAATCCTGAGTCTGATCCCCAGACTATAAAGAAATAAAAACAGCAGAACTCAGAGCTGAAAAATGACTTAAAAGCTAGGTGTCCTGGCTGCTCTTCCAGAGGACACAAGTTCAATTCTTAGAACCCACAATGGGCAGCTCACAACTAACTGTAACTCCAGCTCCAGAGGATCTGACACCCAATTCTGACCTCCATTGGCAACCACATATCACACACACACACAAACACACACACACACAAATACACACACACAAATAAAAATAAATCTTACAAAAAAAGCAACACTCAATACATTTCAGTATATTGTTTTATGAGTTTTCTAATTCTTACTAATCAAAACTTTAAAATAACACAAAATGCACTCGATAGTGTGGTTACATACCTGACAGCATACTAAGAAAATGAAGAGTGTTATAGCAGTCCACAGTACCTTCTCTCTAAACTGAATCTGCACAACAGAAGTATAAAGAATGACCAATCAAAACCAAGAAAAACCAATTTCAAAGCAAAAACCCACATTAAGGCACCATAACCATTCCCTATTGTGGCATGCACCTATCACCTAGCTTGTTGCAGCTAAAATAAATAGCCAAGCATCTCAAATATAAGTCTTTCCTTTTCAAAACAAAAGGTATTATTTTTAAGTTTTCTGAGTTCTTAGTATATTCTAGATATGAATCCTCATGTCAGATGTACAGCTAGTGAATATTTTCTTTTATTCTGTAGGCTGTCTCTAAATGCCTTTTCCTTTGCTGTGCAGAAACTTTTAATTTCATAAAATTCTGTTTGTCAACTATTGGCATTACCCTCTGAGTGACTGTAGTCCCATCCAGAAAGTCTCTACACACACCTGTGAAGGTGCTTTCTCTACTCTTTCTTCTCACAGTTTAGGGATTCCCTTGTTACAGTAAGGTTTTTGATCTATTTGGTGCTGATTAAATTTGAAAGATTCAAGTATAGCTTGTAATAGTTAAATCTGTATCTCCAACTAGCTCCTACATGCTGCCACAAGAAAGATAATTTAAATTTAGACATGTTTCATGTACATCATACAAAGGTAGAGGAAACTGAAGAGGAGGCAAAGTAAAGTAGATCCGAAGATCCAGGAGTTTCAGACAGAAAGGGAACTTCGTGAAATACTGAACGATTTTACACAGGAATCCTGGGACTTTTCATAAACTATGAAAAGTTACACTTCAGGATGTCTAAAGTATAACTTGAGTAGTCATCGCTACCATCTCAAGTCATTAAAAATTAAAAGTTCTTCTAAGTAAAACAGTAATCTGACAAAAGTCTCATCAATCTTTATGTCTCTATTTGTCATTAATTCCCTAAGAAATACAAGTACAGAAGAGGATAGTCTGGAAACTAGAAAATTTGAAATTAATATTATTTCTGAAAATGTAAATATCTTACTTCCCTTCAAAGCACATTCCATTTCTTTCCAAACAAGAAATCAAAATATGAGAGGTATAACACATTTGCAATGTATTCTGTAGAACAGTTGGTACTAATGAGAACTTATCCAGCAGATCATCCCACTAGCTAGCCATATATACATCCTACACTAAAGAAATTATAAAGCACCAATATGGCCAGGAGTATACTGTATCTTAAGTGACACAAAGGCCAAGAAGCACTTGGGTTGGAAACACTATAACTTAGAACAACATTTTTGATAGAATGAGAATCCTGCCTAGTCTTAATCTCGCTCCCTCCCTCCCTCCCTCTCTCTTAGTCTCCCAGTCTCCCTCCCTTCTTCTCTTCCTCCTCCCGTCTGAGACACACAGTGAGAGAGAAAAGAATCAATTCCCAAAAGTTGCATTCTGACCTTCACATGTATACACTAGTACATTGGTGCACAGGCACTAACACTATATATTAGAAAAATAAATTAAATTTAAAAATTAAAAACAGGCCAGTCAATGGTGGTATGCCCCTTTAATCCCAGCACTGGGGAGGCAGAGGCAGGTAGATCTCTGTGAGTTCAAGGCCAGCCTTGTCTACAGAGAAGCTCCAGAACAGCCAGGGCTGTTACACAGAGAAACTTTGTCTCAAACAAACTAAAACAAAACAAAAAACAGATTTATACTTGCTTGCAAGATAAGAAGGTAACAGTTTTTCCACTTACAGCTAGAAATTGTTGGGGTAAGCAAATCAACCTTGGGGGTTTGGTAAATTAAGTCACTCTGTTACCTGCTATATTACTAAAATAGTATACTTACTTTCCTTTCAGGCTTCTGAATTTCTGGTAGAACTGCACAGAAAGGTTTAATAACTTCTAAAAACTTGACTGTAAAAAGAAAAATTAGAATTTAAAAATGTATCTTCACGGTTCCAAAACACTTTAACAGCAGCTTATCACATCCACCCAGATTAAATCATCAAGTTCTCAAGTTCAAGGAAGTAGGCCTGTAAGAGACAAAACCTCCCAGACAGCTGTTGAGTACAAGGAAAATAAGTAATCAGCCATGACTTCTTTGCTTCTTCAGGTTTAAACCCAGCCCTTTTATAAGTGCAGAACAGGAACTAACCAGATCATCACTAGATAAAATAAGCAAACAGTTTATTACAGTACTTCGCTAATGTAGTAATTAATAGATGGTAGAACAGCGGAGGGAGCCCTTCCCAGGAATAGTATAGTGGGTTATGAGCTTAACCTGAGGTACTGACTTTAACAGCTTAAAGATGGCAACATTCACTAGGGAATAAAAACAGAAAACACAAAGACCAGGATCACCTCCTATGGACAACCTTTTAAACTCAACAATCCCTCCTTCACTTCAGTTAGCTGCATTTCAAGGTTGGTCATTCTCTAAGTAACCATATCAAAGGACTTGCTGACACGAAACAATCTGCTCAGAGAATGGCAACTACATTTCATTAGCAAGTACTGCTTTCCCAGGCTACTTCTGCAGTAAATGAAAGACAAACCAAGGTTTAGGGATAGACACTGCTTCCTACTCTGGCAGGACTTCAAAAAGCTGGAAGTCACTGATTTGGGTTATAATTTATAATTATCATGTTTGTTATCTAAGTACGTTTGGACTATTTAGAAAGTACATCTAAATTCTGAAAACATTCACCTGTAATACAAAACAGAAACCAACTATGGGTCACATCAGGAAACTCCCTAGAATCTCATTCCCTTTCCTTCCCATCTCAGTCCAGGCAGCTCTCCGAGATTTGTCATTTTATGATTTACTGTTCTGGCGTTCAAACAACGCTGTTGCGTGCCGCCATGCACTGCCTCTCCCCGTGTTGCAGAATTCCATTTTTATTCGCAATTCAAGGCCAAGGGTCTCTTCTATTTCCTTCCCAAATTCCCCCAAATGTCTACTGTTGGCCAACTGGGTGCATCGCTTGGACATGCTGTTTAAGTATCCTTTTATACACAAACATGAGCACTGCTAGGTAAAGTATTTTTGTGAATATATATGAGGGTGAGTGATTGGGCAGGGCCCTTGAAGGATCTCATAATACGAGGCCTCGTCCATACCGCGCGCACCAACTTACGGTTTTCAATGAACACTACAGAATGACTGGGAAGAATTAATCAAGGAAAATGCTGAGCTACCGATCACACGCCTTTCCTCCCCTAAAACACATGCTATGAATCACATTTTTTAAAAAAATGAGGGAGACTTATTCATCGCAACACACCAAGGAAGAGTGATTCAGGAATAATTTTTTTAAAAAATTAATGAGTTTCCTGAGATCAAGAAAAAGCCCAAGTGGTCCAAGCCGTGGAGAGTATGCTAACTCCCCCCGCCCCCAGGCAATGGCCTCCCCGCGCCATGCTCACTCCTCGCCTCCTACGGGGAGCAAACGGGACTTCTGAGTCGCCGTGATCCGCCGGGCAAGGCCTCGCTGACCGGAGGCGCCTAGGCGGAGGTCCCCAGCTCCCGCCGTCTGCGGCGACCCCAGCGAGGCCTGCGCATCCCTCGCCCTCAAGACCACCCCAAGGGGTAAGCGACTCCACTGCCCACAGCTCGAAGGGACCCGCGGCCCTCGGGGTTCGCGCTCCAGCCACCACACTCACTGCCCATGGCGGCGGCTCAGCACACCCGGCGGGCACCCGCGGCCTCGCAGCTGCCTTCGCTCCGCTCCTCACGAATCTGGCCTACGCGGCGGAGGCTCGGGACACGCTCCGGCCGTCCCCGCACAAGCTCCGCCCACGGAGTCATGTGACACGAGCTCTCGGCTCCTCCCAGACCCGCCTCCAGACCTGGACTCGGCCGTTGGCTGACGTCCACCGCGTTGCTATGGTCACCGTTGGCGCGGCGGCGGGGGCGGTACTGGACGCCCGGAGGCGGGGCGGCCCGCCATAGTGGTCGGTTCTTGGTTGCTCTACCCAATTCTAGGACTAGGGTTTTTCTTTTCAGAGCTGTTTCTAGATAAGGTTTTTACCAGTCCATGCTTCCTGCTGGTCCCCCAAGGCCTAGAGCCGAGGTGCCAGAACTAACCTTTTCTTTCTGCCCCATCTTAACTGCAACTTCTTAGACATTTGTGAAAAATTGGTAATACACTGCAGGCAATACCTTACAAAAGTACTTTTCAGTTTGCTACCAAGCTCCTTCCCCATCTTCAAAATAGACATCAAGGTTTTATGCCTCTTTGTCTGGCTCTCAGAAATAAAATAAATCTTTTTAAGAATCTTTTTAAAAACAGTAAAACTTCCAAGGTAAAATAAGTAGAGAAGTTAATTTTCAGAATATTTTCCCATAAAGGAAGTATATGGAAAACATAAGAGATTTGAGTAAAGTGGTTCTTACAAGGTGGAAAATTTTATTTTGTTAATAATAATGTGTCATTTTAAGCAAAATTCATTTTTTTTAATATTTCAACTTACGGCATAATTGAAGCTCTATTTCTGAACATTAAGCATGTATAATTATGGATAGCAGATACGAGAAACTAACATTTTTAAAAGGAATAAAATACAGTAGTGTTTCATTTGAAATTCTTCAAATGGTTCCTTTCTGCAACACAATTCAAAATATGGTTGAGATAAAGAAAGGTAAAAAGAAGACAATTTCATGGCGCATGCAGGTAAACGTATGGAGAAATAGTAAACTTGTGAGGTGCAGTGTAGGAAGAAATTTAGAAAGAGGAAGACAAAAAATATCTTAAAATATATTAAATTCCATCTTATAGAGTTTTAATATCTTTTAAGAAACCAAAAGATATGAGAATGAAGGTAAATTATGTTTTTAAACTTAAATATACACTATTATTCTTATTAAGCTTGCCTTTGAAACTTTACCGATTTATATAAGTAATACTAAGTTATTAGACTGATAAGGTTTGACACAAGGACTGAAAGATGCTGAAGGAGAAGGGAGGGAAAGGGTTAAAGAAATGGCTCAGTGATAGCGCCAATTTTTAAGTGCAAACCAGAGGAACTAATAATACCCAGCTTCAGAAGGGAGGGGGGAAATCATAGAAAGAAAAGGGGCAAATACTAGAGAAATGCTAAATAATTATACTAAAGCATCATTTTAAAATGCAAGTAATAGCCTGGCATGGTGGTATGCACCTTTAATCTCAGCACTCAGAAGGCAGAGACAGAGAGATCTCTGAGTTCAAGGCCAGCCTGGTCTACGTAGAAAGTTCCAGGCCAGCCAGAGCTACACAGTGAGAACCTATCTCAAAATCAAAATTTAAAAAAAAAAAAAGTACATTATGAATTTATTACTGTAGCCAGGACCGCCTATACAAGAATGCTGTAAGACATGGCCCACTGCTGGTAAAATTGGGAAGCCGACCAATGGATGTATTCCAGCACTTCCTATGTCCCCATCACTTTTTAGAAAAACTGTCATAAAGCCAGAATGGTACATGGTAGATGTTCCTCAGAACCAACTCAAGTGACACCACACAGCTACCATTTAGGTTTGCTTCCAACACCAGATTCAACCTCTATGGAACCCCAAGCACCTAGTTTGGGAAGGTAGCTAAAACTTAATGTACTTTATAGCCCAAATTAAAAAGTTAGAAAATATTGCAGCAATAGAATGGGGGAAAGGGGAACTTAATCCAAGTCCATTTTAATACAGCTAATACTTCATAACTTAAATTTTATTAGGGGCCAGGGCTGTAGCTCAGTGGTAGAGTACTTGCCTACCATTTTTTTTCCAGGTTTATTTATTTTATGTATGTGAGTGAGTACACTGTCACTCTCTTCAGACACACCAGAAGAGAGCATCGGATCCTATTACAGATGGTTGTGAGCCACCATGTGGTTGCTGGGAATTGAACTCAGGACCTCTGGAAGAACAGTCAGTGCTCTTCACCGCTGAGCCATCTCTCCAGCTCCTTGCCTACCGTTCTTAAAGCCCTCTGTTGGATACTCATTGCCAGCATTACCTGGGCATGATTGCACAAGGCTGCAATTCCAGCACTCAGGAGGTAGAATTAAGAAGATCAGAAGTTCAAGGTCATCCTCAGTGAGTATGGGGCCAGCCTGTACTACAGGAGACTCTGTATTGGTATAGGACTAGAAGACCATACAATCAGGAATCTGTACTTAACAGCATTTACTTTTAAGGATAATGGATAAAACCTGAGAGAACATGAATCCAGAATGGAGTAGTTTTCGTGGTGACTGTTGGAACATTTTATAGAGCAGCTCTAAGATGACATTTAAAACAAAAATATTGCTGACTTTAAAAGGGAGGAAAAATATGGAAAGTTATGTGTATTGAACCAATTAAGAGGTAGTGTTGGGGCTGCCTCTACGTAGCCCCACATTCTGGCCAAAGAACATTCTTTACTCATTTACAGTCAGTTACAGTGAAGTCAGAATCCAACTGCCTAATGACCTCCTCTTCCAGTTCACTCGTATCTAGCCAAAGCATAACAGACACTATTGTCCTGCAGAGCGTGAAGTCGACTATCTGTTTCATGTGCTTACAAAATCAGTTTCCCTATGTATCCCATGTACTCCAGACTCAGTTGTCCAAACCAGGCCAAAATTTCAGAGGAACACAGATTTCCATACTAAGCTAGGGGAAAGGAGAGGGAGTGCAGGAACATGCTTTCTTCTGCATCACGTTGCTTAGAAGGCGATCCTGTTTTCTTCTCCGAGCACGTTTAGGAAGTAAAGGTCTTGGAGAGGATGTCTTGCTGCTGCTGCTGGTGCACTGTGCCGATTCCCACTGCAGGCGCTGGCAAAGGGGGTCGGCTTACGAGACGGAGCTGTCGTTGGAGCGAAGAAGAAAGCAAGTGACATGAGTGCATGAGAGTTGTGCTCAGTTCCACTATGAAGGTACACATGTTCCCTGTTTGCTTGTCCAAGCAAAGAAGACATACTGAATAACAGAACAGATTAGGAGAAATAATCTACCACTGAGTTCCAGGCACGATAAGGTGAAAAAGAAAGAAAACAACCTATGTTTTGGTCTTACCTGTGGTTTCCTTAACTAGATGTATTTACATGTGACAATAATTTGAAAATAATTCATACTAAATGAATGAACTACATTCTAATGCACATGGGATGAAATGATACAGAGAGGTAGGTACCACTGTTCTTGTTGTTTCTCCTTTCCTGAGGAAAATAAAGACATATAGCCTAACAGCTATACAGGCTGTATATTGTACAGGCATATAGGATGACAGCATTGTAAACATGTCTAGAATCATTGGGTTTTTGTTGTTGTTGTTTGTTTTGTTTTTTGAAACAGGGTTTCTCTGTGTAGCCCTGGCTGTCCTGGAACTCACTCTGTAGACCAGGCTGGCCTTGAACTCAAAATCCACCTGGATTCATTGTTACCTGGGTGTTGCTGGCACCAAGGTGAAAAACAAACCAAAAATATTTATCAGCATCTTTCTCTAGCACATGTGCCAGACAGCACAAGGAAACAGTAGGAAAAGTAACAATATGAAAGGTTCACAGGGTTGTTTTGTTTCATTTGATTTTTGGAATGCAAACATGTTTTTAGTATAATATTATAGGTTGAATATCCTCAATCCAAAATCTGAAATTCTCCAAAATCTTAAACTTTGAAATTATCATTTCAGTCCTTAGAAGGTCTTAGGTTTTGGAGCATTTCAGAGTTTGATTTTTTTTTTTTTCCTCAGACTAGAAAATCTATGCAAATATTCCAAAATCTAAAAAACAGCTCCATAAACTCAACATTTTCCTCCAAGAAAACAATCTAAAACTAGATTTTTATTTTTATTCCCTCTTCCTCTTGCATGTCATTAGGATCTGACTATGTGGCCTGAGCTGGTCTCAAACTCATAAACTCGAGGGAATCCAACCTTCCAATATAGGTATGCACCACCCTGGCCAGCCTAAAGTAGATTATAGTTCACCTTATCTTTAAATAAATGAGCAAGCTGGCAAAGAAATCCATATGTTGTTACTCCAAGAGAAACAACAGACAGACAGACAGACAGACAGACAGACAGAGAGAATACAATATAAGTATAAATATAAGAGCAGGCACTCACCTTGCAAGCCAGTTGTTTTTCAAACCTTGGAGAAACAAAAGACCATGGACCCATGTTCTGAGGCTCCTCCTGACTCCATATGACATCTACAAAAAGAAGAAATTGACTTCAACTTTCAGTCAACCAAAAGACTGATTGTTGCTAATGTGTGGGACTGGGAAGGGTCCTGACCGCAGACAATCAGGACGAGGAGCCGTGGGGCTGAGAGACTTCTTTGCATCATGATTGCTTACCTCATACAAACTTACACTTCAAGAATGTTTAGAAGAACAGCTGGGAGGATGGTTAAGAGATAAATTTCCAACTTCAGTTGAATATCTGCTTTTCCAACATGTTAACATTTTTAAAATTTTTATTATGCGTGATATGTATGTCTGCATAAATGTGTGCCATGTGTATGGGTGTCCAAGGAGGTGAGAAAGGGTCACTGGATCCCTTAGAGCTGGAGTTACAGGTGGTTGTGAGACACCCAACGTAGATACTGGCAAGCACTCTTAACTCCTGAGCCATCTCTCTAACCCCTATTATGTTCTCTCTTTCCCTCCCCCCCTCTGTCTCTCTCTCTCTTCTCCACCCTTTCTTTTTTCTGGCAAGTACACAGATATGTGTTCACAAGAACAATCATGACGCAAGATCATTCTCTGAACCCCCCCAGCTCCTTGTCCTGATTGTCTGTATTCAGGATCCTTCCCAGTCCCACACATTAGCAACAGTCAGTCTTTTCTCTATCTGCCAAGTTTCGCCTTTACCAAAACGCCATACAAATGGAGTCATACAGTTTGGGTTCTTACGTGAGTTACCAGAATGCATTTGTGATTTGTCCAAGTTGTGGATAGCACCAGCTCATTCCTGGGGCTCAGTGCTAGCCTGCTTGCTTTTAGCATCCCTGAGGCCCTGCAGATTAATACCATGCAGTGTCTCCTTCCTGTTTTATTGACAAGTATGATTACACATGCTTCTTGCTACAGGGGAACCATGTTTATTCATTCCCTAAGTGAAGAACAGTTTGATGGTTCCCAGCTTGAGACAAAAGCTGACTTTTAAAAAGTAAATAAATAAAGCTGCTAAAAGCACTTGGATAAAGATTTTTTCCATGAACTTGTTATCATTTTCTGGGTAAACCAGCAGTAGGAATTCTGGGTTATGTGGTAACTTGGGTTTTTGTGTGGAAAGAAACCATCTTGCAGAGTGGTTGCAATCACTTGCGATCCCAACAGTGGTGAGTGAGGTTGCTTTGAATCCTCATGAGCACTTGTTGTCAGTTTGTTTCTTTGTTTGTTTGTCTGTTTTTTCTGGGGGAATTTTTTTTATTTGTATTTTAAGTATATTTTTGTGTATGGATGTTTTACCTGCATGTATATCTACTCAGCACATGTGCACCTGTTGCCCTTAGCTCCCAAAAGAGGGTGTCAGAGCCCTTGAAACTACAGTTTCAGGTAGTTATTAACAGGTGCTGGGGATTGAGCTGGATACTTTGGAAGAGCAGCCACTATTCAGAGCCACTGAGCCATCCTTCCAGCCCCTGCAATAATTTTTACAGTGCAAGTTTTTCATGCTGACTAAGCCCAATTTTTGATGACATAGCTAAAAACTTTCTATCTAGCCACGCTACATTTACATTAAGCTCTGGAATCCCTTAGTTCCTACAAGGTGCCTACAGACACCAAACTTTCCAATCCTAAGTACCATCATGTGACCCACAAATTCAAGAAATGTTTAGATGACAGTGGGAACAAAGGGTGGGACCCCAAGAGAGACATGGCCCCAGTGGTATGTCCTCAGATTCCATGAGATTTGACATTGTAGTACCTATCCTGCCCCCACTTCTTTGCACCTGAAACAGTTTCAGGTATCTGCAAAGCAAAGGGCCGGAACAGGAGCAAGCCTTCACCTTGAACGTGTTTGTATTTGCTCATCTCTTGCTGTAAAGCCTCCAGCGGGAAAGGGCAGAGTTCCTCTAGTCGAATGATGGCGAAAGCATTCTTCTTAGTCCCCAAAGACTCTCTTTGCTTCATCAGGGCATAAAAATGTTTGCCGGAGCAGAATATGAGGGTTTTAACACTGTTGGGGACAAAGCAGGCGATGATGTGGCGAGAAGCAGCCTTAAGAAGTGTGTCAGAAGAAAGGGAAGACTAGATTGCAGTGTGTTGCAGATAAAGCTGCTTGGGGCTCTGCTGGTGGGCTCAGTCACCTGCTGAGCCGGGCAGCTCTGCTGAGCCAGGCAACTCTCTCTCAGTGGCATCTGTCCCCAAAGCCTGCCCTTTCCCACACAGCCCCCTTAACACATGCTATAAAGAGAGGGGCTGAGGTGTAGCTCAGCAGTATAATACTTGCCTAGCATGGTAACTCAGTGTATTCCGTCCCTCCCATGTGCATACACACATAGGTACATGCACACACACACACACACACACACACACACACATACACACACACTCAAGGGCACTCATGCACACACATGCATGCACAAAAGAAAAACTTATATGATAGAAGAAATTTTGTTCACTTAATAAAACCTCTACAGAGAAACATCAAATTACTTTTTTGGGTCTACTGACGAATCACCAATGACAGGTTTGAATGCTGTTCCTGGTGCCATTTCCTCAAGAGTTGACACCGCTGCCTAAGGGAGAGAAAAGGGCAGATCCATATCAGTGAATGGAGAAGAGTGCAGCTATGAGTTAGAGAAGATCTTGTAAGAGCAGCTCCAGGACCCTGGCACGGAACAGCCAGAAGCATGCACACTGATACAGTGCTCTCCGAGATACAGTTCTGGATATTTCAAAAGAATGATAAGAGCTTATCTAGTCTGTACAGTAACACAGTTTTGTTTTCTGATATAAGAGTTTCATTATGTAGCTCAGGATGGCCTGGAACTCAGTATGTAGACTAGGCTTGCCTTTAAGTCACAGAGATCCCCCTGCCTCTGCTTCTGTAACCAGAAGAAGCTGACCATTGTAATAATTTTATATTTGGACTTGACTTCTTTGAGACTTATATTTCAAAATTTTTATATCATAAGAGCCCTTCTAGAAAAAATAGAAAGCAATAACATATCTCTCTCTCTCTCTCTCTCTCTCTCTCTCTCTCTCTCTCTCACACACACACACACACACACACACACTTTCCTAAAGAGATTGTATGACTTTTCTTGAATTTCACGTGATGTCTCAAGAATATTGGTGGAAGGAACCACAGAGAAGGCCTCAAAATAGCTGCTTGGGACTGAGAGATTGCTCGGAGGTCAAGAACACTTGCTGCTCTTCCAGAGGACCAGAGCTCAAGTCCCAGAACCCACAATGCCCGGCTCACAACCTTTGAGTCCAGCTCCAGGGATCTGGCATTTCTTCCTGAGTATGAGGGCACCTGCACACACATAGTGTGCACACATGTAGGGCACACATACACATTCAGAGAGAGAGAGAAAGAGAGAGAGAGAGAGAGAGAATAAAACTTAAATAGACTAAATACAGAACACAGAGAAAACAGAATACAAAACTAACAAAAGAAGAAACCTCGTCGTTGGGCTCTTTCTACTCACAGGGTACCCGAGTAACATTCTGAGCAGGCTC
>JADRCH010000074.1:790784-809687 GCA_019843965.1 Rhynchomys soricoides | reverse complement strand
CTACTTACAGGGTACCTGAGTAACATTCTGAGCAGGCTCTTTCTACTTACAGGGTACCTGAGTAACATTTTGGGAGATGCAACAATGAGAGGTTTTCTGAAGTTCCGGATCATCTGTCTTCTAAGCAAGTGGAAGTACTGAGCAGGGGTGGTCGGGTGTACCACAAACATGTTCACAGTGTCGCTGTCCACACCTTCTTCTGCACTGTCGCACATCTAGATCAATGAGGAAAGAGTACAGGCATGCTGAAATCATCGAATTCAGTCTCAAACAAGCACACTGGCCAAAGAGAAGCACATGGATTCTCTGTTAATAAAGATATTTCTCTCCATTATGTAACGGAAAGTCCTAACAGGCATTTCCCTCAACCTATAAAGCATTAACCGCAGCCGAGACAGAGGGTTGTCACCATCCACCCTTTCTAGCACAGCAACTCCAGACAAGGCTGTTTCAAAAAGACATCATCTGGGAAAGACTTTTTTTTGGGGGGGGGGGGGTAATTTATTTACATGAGCACACTGTAGCTGTCTTCAGACACACCAGAAGTGTGCATTAGATCCCATTACAGATGGTTGTAAGCCACCATGTGGTTGCTGAGAATTGAATCCAGGACCTCCGGAAGAGCAGCCAGTGCTCTTAGCCGCTGAGGCATCTCTGCAGTCCCTGGGAAAGACGTTTTAAAAACATATCCCGGAGACTTTCCCTTGAGCAGCCAGCACTCACACATCAGTATGGGATGTTGAGGCAAAAGAATCAGATGTTCAAGGTTATCCTCAGCAAACACTGAATTCAAGCCACATGAAAACCTGTCTGGAAAGAAAATAAGACAGAAAGAAAGAAAAAAAGAAAAAGAAAGGAAGGAAGGAAGGAAGGAAGGGAGGGAGGGATTCTCTTTCCTTTGTGTTATGTTTCTTTCCTTTCTTCCTCCCGTGGGTAAAGTTAAAAGCTATCATCATCAGCAAGTTTGTTCTGTGTCTTACTTTCTTCTGAGTGCTTCTCCCCTTCTCTTAAAGTCTGTGCTTAAGCTTATATTAAAACACACACACACACACACACACACACACCCCAAATAAATATCCTGGTTACTGTCAGATTAAGAAGGCAGATGAGAATATCATCAGAATCTCACTCTCTTGGAAAACTAAAATCAAAGGCAGGAGACAGGAGGGTTGGGAGTTCAAGGCCAACCTGGGCTATATGTGACTGTCAAAAAAAAAAAAATTACGATTCATGTTAACAAATTGAGAGCAAAAAAGTAATCCTGCCGGTCCTTGCCCCTAATTTAGAAGAAGTGCAGGGATGGAAATTGGATTTTTAAGAATCCTAGTATCTCAGAAGAAAGGCAGTAAGGATCATCTGGAGAAAAATCAAAGATATCTTCTATAGTAGAGAAGCCCCTACAAAAGCCTAATGGAGAGATGTCCATCACTGATACAGGGAGATGGGTGCTTGTAGGCAATGACTGACTCTCAGAAGAACACCCAATCTAGCAGAGTTCTTCCCCAGTTACATCCCTAGGATCCAAATGCTGGAGCCTGCCCTCAATTAAGAGAATACAGTGGTGCCCGGTATGCAGTATATATACAGAGTCATTCATTTTCTACTGGAAAACACAGGAGGTCTTTGAAGAGGTCTCAAAAACCAAAGACAAAATGAAATGAAAAGGCATAGGGATGACATAAATATCACGCAGCCACTAACCTAATGCCAGAGGAGGCGGAGAAAGAAAAGGAACGCGGCATGCCAAGGTGAGAGTCTGGGTTTTGTTGTTGTTGTTGCTTTGTTTTGGGGGAACAAGAAAGAGTCTCATATAACTCAGGCGAACCTCAGGCTCACAGCTGAGGATGACCTTGCATGTCTGATTCTCCTGCCTGCACCTTGCAAGTGCTGAGATTACAGGCCATGCCTGGTTTTGTGCAGCACAGGAACTGTCAGGGCTTCCATGCATGATAGGCAGGCACCCTACCTACTGAGCTACATCCCCAGCCCAGAGTTTCAGAGGAACAGAAGGGAATGAAGTCAGACAAGGGAGAAGAGCATAATACTAAGAAAACAAACTGAGAGGTCTTCTCTGAAACTACAGTGGTGGTAAGTAATAAGAAGTACTAAGAACGCAGGGCTGCAGAGGTGCCCCGGTGGTTAAGAGCACTGGCTGCTCCTTCAGAGGACCTCGCCTAGTTTTCAGCACCCACATGGCAGCTAACAACCATCTCAAACTCTATCTCAGGGGATCTATGGCCTTCTCTGGCTTCTCTAGACACCAAGCGAGCACCTGATACACATGCATTCATGCAAGTAAGCGTGCATGAAACAGAAATGAATATTTTTTAAGTTAAAAGATGATAAATGTCAAGAACAGACAGAGCTAAGAATACAAAAGGCAGGAAGAGCTTGGCACAATGCCAATGAAAGCAGACGACTAAGCAGGCACTGACATGGGGAGCAAATGCTTCCAAGACACTCAAGTGCGGGCATCGTTTTTTTTTGCAGGGGTGAAAATAAAATTAACAATAAAACAAAAGGACTTGAGGTAACCATAGTAACGGCAGAGGAAATGATGCGCACAAAATCCTATACCTGCCAATCTGTTTATTTGTTTTTCAAGACAACAAGTTTCCCCGTGTAGCCCTGGCTGTCCTATCTGTAGACGCTGGCTAGTCTCTTATCTAATTCCCTGCCTCTGCTTCCCCTGAGTACAAAGGCCTGTGCCCCCATGCCCAGCTATAAGTGTCAGTTATTGTAAGAAAGGAGTTATCAAACCCTCTGGGATGAAGTTCTTGACACTTAAAAGACAACACTGGGATTGAGGTCAATTCTCAACACTCTCACTGTGGCTCACAATCTGTGATTATGGTTCCAAGAGATATAATGCCCTCTTCCAGCCTCTGTAGGCATTGCATGTATGTGGTTCACAAACATGCACGCAAAACTCGCACACACATAAAATAAAAGTAACTAAATCATTTTTTAAGCTATAACTCTGACCTTCGCTCGCTTGCTATCAATGATGGCTACTGCTCTAAGCCATGGACCACTACTGCTCTGTGAATATAGGGCACTAACAGTCTGTGGTGGTGTGAATGAGAATGTCCCCAGAAGGCTCAATGCCATAAAACTAGCTAACATTTTTTTATGTTGTTGTTTTAAGACAGGGTTTCATGTAGCCCAGTGTCAGGAGTCATCTAGGACAGGCTAAGGCTAGCAGGTTCCTTTCCTGGAGGTGGCCCACCATTTTTGCATGGCCTACAATGGGTGAGCTCTAAGAATATGGGGTCCTTAGAGACTTCATTCCAGGATTGCTTCTTGCTACTGATATGTCTTTCTTGTCACTATTACATAGCCTAAGGATTCCAGGGCATCAGCCCACCCTACTGAGCAGATTTCCTGAAGATAAACATGATGATGAACTTTCATGAATTAATGCTGTTTAGATGAATTAATGATTTTATAGAATTCCTAATTTGATTCAAATAATTTTAGGAAGAAAATTTTAAGAGATGGTTTTAGTTGTTTTGCTAGAAAGATGTAATAAAGCTAGAATAAAGAATAGAATGTGATCATTCCTTATAAAATAGTAAGTAAAGGCTACAACACGAAATACAACGAGCCTTCATAATTACACTAAACGGAGAAATAGGCTTGGGACTGATCTGTGATCAAGGAAAAACGTTTGTTCTAGGTCAGGTCCAAGGATGAGGCCACAGGTGTGCACTGTGATAAAGTGAGGCCATGTGAAACTGTTGCTTTGAACTTATAATGAGCTTATAGAATGAACTGCTGCTTTGAACTTACCATCGACATCCTTCTGTGACTCCCCTCTTGTGTAACATTTTATCTATGAGGTAATTTTCTAAAGAACTTTTGTCTAAGAAGGTATAAAAAGGGCAGAGAAAAGAAATAAGGTGGTGGCTTGGGGAGGGGCTCTGCTCCATCCATCCAAATGTACACGCGCATATGTCTGTTTATATGTATGTATTTAAGTACATGGGTGGGTATTTGTGTATGGGCGTAAGTATGCATGAACACTTGTGGAGCTGGTGAGACAGGTGTTTGGGCCCAACCAGAATGTGTGTGCGTTTGCACGCATGTGTGTCTGTGTGCACTGCCTATGTAAAAGATTTTCTCTTTTCTTCCTGGTTCACAAAGAGTTAATGAGTCCAAGCCTCTCGCCTGGCCAGTTCCTTAAGGAACAGAGATACAGAGTAAGAAGCCAGACAGAACTGTAAGAAAGAGTTAAGTTTCCAGAGGCCATCAGCTTCTGGCCCCCAGAACAGTGTGTGTGTGTGAGAGAGAGTTGCAAGGCTATAGATCAGTCCTGGGCCTCCGCCCAACTCTGTGTCCCACCTCAGTACTTAGGATACCAGGAAGGTCCCAGCAGGCCAGTTGGCCTCAGACTTACTATACAGCTAAGGATAGCTGTGAACTCCTGTAATCCTCCTGCCTCTAGCTCCCGAGTGTTAGGATGGAATGTACTCGACCATGCCTAAACCCAGGTTACTTAAACAACATAAATTTATCTCTCACATTTATGAAGCTAGGAAGTCCAAGATCATGCAGTAAACTTGGTGTCTGACTGGGGCCCTTTCCCTGACTCATCCACAGCCTCCTTGCTTGGACTTTCACGGTGGGAATGGCTAGTAAGCAGCTAGGGAGCCCTTTACTAAAGACCTTCCCAACCCTAAGAGCCCCACTGTTAGGACTTCATCACTTACATAGGCTTCACCTAATCCCATCACCTGGTTCTGGGGGATGGGGTATAATTCAGTGAAGGAATTTTTGAGAAAGTGTGGCTGGATTGTGGCACAAGATAATATCCTTGGTATAACCAACAGGATTGTCTCTGTAAGCTCCACTGTATACATTCTCCTTTCTGATCACCACTTTCTACCTGTCTAGCTCGTTTTTGTGTTGTTCTTACTGCTCTCTCTCTCCTCCCCTGTCTGTCTGTCTGTCTGTCTGTGTGTGCACATGTGGGTTAACATTAGGTGACTTCTTCAATCGCTCTCCGCTGAATTTTTTTGAAATAGGGTCTCTCGCTGAACCGGGATTTCGCTGACAGAGCTAGGCTGGCTGGCCAGTGACTCCCAGGGGTCCGGTGTCTCTACATCCCCAACACTGGTATTCCGCCTACTCCGCTCCCTTCTCCCCACCACCCCCAATCATGTAGATGGTGCTAGGGATAGAATGAGGGCCACTCACATGGTAGGTAAGTACTACCACTGCTACACCTCTAACCTGAAATCCTTCTGCACCTGTGAATGTGTGTGTTCATGTGGGTGAATGTGTGTGTATCAGTGTGTGCGTGTGTGTGTGTCTGTGTCATGTGTGTGCGTGTGTGTGCGTGTGTGTCTCATGTGTGTGTGCGTGTGCGTGCTTGTGTGTGTCTGTGTCATGAGTGTGTGTGTGTGTGTGCGTGCTTGTGTGTGTCTGTGTCATGAGTGTGTGTGTGTGCACGTGTGTACGTGTGTGTCTGCTCACATGCTAGGTAAATACTGTCACTGCTACACCTCTAACCTGAAATCCTTCTGCACCTGTGAATGTGTGTGTTCATGTGGGTGAATGTGTGTGTATCAGTATGTGCGTGTGTGTGTGTCTGTGTCATGTGTGTGCGTGTGTGTGCATGTGTGTCTTATGTGTGTGCGTGCATGCGTGCTTGCGTGTGTGTCATGAGTGTGTGTGTGTGCACGTGTGTATGTGTGTGTGTCTGTGTCATGAGTGTGTGTGTGTCTCATGTGTGTGCGTGCGTGTGTGTGTGCATGTGTGTGCGTGTATGTGTCTGTGTCTCATGTGTGTGTGTGTGTCTGTGTCATGAGTGTGTGTGTGTTCATGTGGGTGAATGTGTGTGTATTGGTGTGTGTGTCTGTGTCATGAGTGTGTGTGTGCGTGCATGTGTGCATATGGGTGTCTCATGTGTGTGCGTGTGTGTGTGTGTGTGTGTGTGTGTGTGTGCTCGAGGCTAACAGTGAGCCCCAGGGGTCCTCCTGTCTCCTGCCTCACTGACTTTGTTATGACATGCCTGACCTTTAAATGTAGAACAGCATTTTACTAAGCCCTCTCCTCATCCTCCCTCTCATCCCCCTCCGTTTTTCAGGCTCCATCTTCCTATACACCTCCCGCTTACTCTAAAGCTAAAGGAAATCATTCCTCCTTAGCCTCCCGAGAGTTTAAATCATAGGCGTGCACAACTAGATGCCTGACTCTAGAAACTATTTTATTTGCCACTTTAATTTGTTGATACTATGGAGGCTGAGGCATTACACCTCCGAGGAGAATTCTCATTGCATTGAGCTAGTTTCACTAAGCCGAAGAATCTTAAAGTGCACAGGAGGCTGCTACAGGAGGAAGTGTATGAAAGAGCAAAGCACCTAGGGAATAGGAAGACTTGTTTTAGAATCCAGCCGCATCCCACAGACCTGCAAGAAGCGCTCTATCCGACAGGATGAGTGGTCAGGCCCAGCCCCATCATAGCCATGTGGAAGGAGGATGACGAGGCCACTCTGCAGGAGCCACTTGGCCTCTCCTGGGAAGACACAAGACGGGGGTTTCTCTATGAAGCAGGAGCACATACGGACAGGGCTTGGGGGTTGGAACAAAATGTGAGTGTGGGTCCTGAGCCTCCAAACTGCTTTCGTCACATGCATCTTCTAGCGCTGCCACGCTACACTTAAATGGTAGCACCCACTTGAACGTGCGAATCTGTGACATTGAATGTATTGGGCTTTAGTGACTGGAAGACCCACTCAATGGTAAATATCCCCGGGTCTCAGACAACATGCTCTGACTTCACTACTGAACAACTCTGAGCAAAGACAAGCGGCTCCTGCCATGCTCACAGCACAACAGACAGTACTGGTCATTGTCCTCCAATAGAGAGCAACAGACACTTGAGAATAGTCTCTGGGGGCAGAGGAAACAGCTCCATTTGTAAAGTACTTGCTATGTGAGTAAGAGGACCTGAGGTCGGTCCCCAGCACTCACATAAAAAGCCAACAGGAACTTATAATCCTGGGAAGCCAGGGAAGCAGACAGGATCCCTGGGGCTTGCTGGCCAGCTACCTTAGCCTAACCTGTGAGCCCCAGGTCAGGTTAGAGATTATCTCAAAAACCAAGGTGGAGCCAGCAGTGGTGGCACACACCTTTAATCCCAGCACTCTAGAACCAGAGGCAAGTGGGTCTCTGTGAGTTTGATGTCAGCCTGGTCTACAAAGTTCTAGGACAGCCAGGGCTACACAAAGAAACCCTGTTTCCCAAAACAAAACAAGGTGGGCAGCTCCTGAAAAATAACACCTGAGGTTTACCAATGGCATCCATATGTACCCACACATACATATGCATATACACTTGCACACTCACGTATACCTACACATGCATGAACACACACAAAGTAATTTATGAACATGTTATAAATCTAGGACCCTCAAGTACTTTTCTTCCTTCTGAAAAGTTGCAGATTTCAAGGGAATCATCAACCCGCACCACACAGTGTCACCATGTCACCAGAGTGTTGGTTAATCATGCTACGCCACACTCCAGGCACAGGTGCAGAGACACATAGCCCAGGAGCTGTCAGGTCCATCTCTACTCCCTGCAGCCAGACACATTCCTCAAGAAACGGGGGATGACAACATGCCAAAAACAAAACAAAACAAAACAAAACAAAAACCTAAAATCCTCCTCCCAGAAGCTCATTAAACTGCCCGATGTCTGGCACATGGCTGTAGACAAGAGGGTAATTCCCCAAACTCTCTGGAGACACACAGAGAATGTCAGAGGCAGCAGTGGCCCCTTTCCATTCACTTATGATATAAGACTGGAAGCAGCCACCACCCAGCCACTCCCTAACACCAACCTCCAGAGATGAATGTGTCAAAGATGATCTGGGCTCCGTTGAAGAAATCACCAAACTGAGCTTCCCAGAGGGGCAGCAACTTGGGGCTTTCGATGCTCATCCCATATTCAAATCCCAACACAGCCTCTTCTGACAGGGGGCTGTTGCTAACCTAATAATGAGGAAGAGGAACAGACACTGATGTGCAGAGACATATTATAGTAAAGCACTGGAGGGCTACAAACCTCTCAGGAGGAAGAGGGGCGTGAAGGGGAGGGTTGCTCTCACTCAGCATCCTTCCTTTGCAAAAGGAGACCTACTGCTCAGTGTCACAGGCACTGGGAAAGTTAGGACAGAGAGGAAAAAAGACATTGGAATACAGTCATTTAAGATTTTCTTCAAGAATACGTAGTGCAGGGCTAAGAAATGGCACAGTGGCAGAGTACTTGTCTAGTATTCACAAGGCCCTGGGGTCAATCCCCAGCCACCATGAAAAATGTGGATAAAGTAGGGGATTACTTGGAAGGAGCAGACAGCAAGATGGCTGAGAAGGTATCATTAAGCCTCACAACATGAGTTCAATCCCTGGAACCCAGAAGGGAAGAGATCCAACTCCTGAAAAATGTCCTCTGACCACAAGCATGTGGACACACATACACACACACACACACACACACACACATGCACGCATGCATACACACTCTCTAAAATGTAATAAAAATATTAAAGAATAAGCAATATAAGCTAGATGGTGATAGTGCAGGCCTTTAATCTCACCACTCAGAAGGCAGATTTAAATCTCTAAATTCAAGGTCAGCACGGCCTACAAAGTGTGCATAGGACAACCAGGGCTACATAGAGAAATCCTGTCTCAAAAAACAAGGAGCAAACAAATAAACATAAACACCAAGTGGTATGCTTTTAAACAGAAAGTAAAATTGCCACATAATTTTTTTTAAAGATGTCATAAAACAAAGATGGAAAAGTTATGATCTAAAGGCCTACCTTTGGTTAGACTATAACGGTAACATCCGATTTGTATAGAACAAAAGAGCCATCATATTAGATTGATAAAGCAGAATACATTAATCTCTGAGGAGTGGAAAGAAATCTGTTACCAGTTAATGCAGGAAGATTCTAAAGTGGGCTCGGGAAAGACGGAGAGAAGGGCCACTTGTTATGTTGAGGGGTGGAGGAGACTCTTTATTTGAAGCAAACACATACTGCGGGATGTCAGATCGGCAGTTTGCTGTCAAGTGGCTAAGGATGAGGTAAACATTCTGCATTTGTCTGACAAAGAATTCTGTTTGAAATGGGGTCTCCCTCTATAGCCCAAGCTGTCACTCTAAGCTAACTAACCAGGAGCTGAGGCATGTGCCATGGCCCTCCAGACTATCAAAACCGATACTAAATATTAAAATCGCAGTTCAGAGAAAACCTAATTTGAGATGGGGTGGGGGGACACACGCTCAACACTTCTACCCGGGTTCACAAATGTGTCTTGATCCAAAGACAGATTTTAAGAAAAAGTAAAGAAACGGATCTGTGGTCTTATTCAGCTTTCACCAAGCTCGAATGAGGAGAGAGCCTTGAGACCCTCATCTTCTTCCACCTTAATTTTTAAGGTAGAATAGCTCCCTGAACGTGAGGCTCACAGATTCAGCTAGACTGCTGATTAGTAAGGCCCTGGACCCTCCCGTCTTTACCTCCCTACAGCTGGGATTGCAGTGCCTGGTTTTTTACTGGGTACTAGGGAATGAACTCATGCTTGCACCGGAAGTACCTTACTGACTGAGCTATCTCTCCAGCCCCAACAAACACACAGGTTATATCCTCAAACCAAAACCTACAATAGGAAAGAAGGTGATGGCCTATTAAATTAACTTTAAAGAAATAATTTGTTTACATAAATATCATGGGCTATTCACTAAGAAAATTGTTGGAAACACAAGAAAGCAAAGACACTGCTCTTAAGACCTTAAAAATCCAAAGAAATGCCTGCTGAGCAAGACAACCAGGAGGAAGTGTTTCTATTGTATTCTGTGTGGTTTAACAGGCTAGAGATGTTGGCATACTATGTACATCCTTGACTGACTTTAATAAATCACAACAGTTTACAGACTGCAATGTTAACTTCACATCTATGTGATATGGCTTAATCACAGCTAGGCAGCCAGAGTGATTCCTCTAGTCTTCATGTCCTAGCTCCCCAATATGGCTCTCACTTGTTTCTTCCAAGTTTACAGACCTCCATGGCCTGCCACTCAGCACTCCTATTTTAAAAAGTATCAAACACAAAGTTTCTGACGCCTGAATTCAGCTGCTTTAAGAATCCTCTATCTGCCGGGCAGTGGTGGCACATGCATTTAATCCCAGTACTCGGGAGACAGGTAGGGGGATTTCTGAGTTCAAGGCTAGCCTGGTCTACAGAGTGAGTTCCAGGACAGCCAGGGCTATACAGAGAAACCCTGTCTCGAAAAACCAAAAAAAAAAAAAAAAAAAGATTCTTCTACCTGCCAGGTGGGGTCACATGCCTATAATCCCCAGCACTTGAGCGGGAGTCAGAAGGACTGTGAGGAACTCAAGGTCATCTCCAGCTACTGGGCCATCTGAAGGCAGCCTGGACTCTATACGACTCCATCCTCAAAAATAACTGTAATGGTTGGCACATCAATACATAGATTTGATACATAAACATCTTACCTCCAGAAACCCCTTCTGGTTAGGGTCCATATGGTTCAGAGGAATGTAGGCATCATCAGTGTTCTGGCAAACCACCATTGCATGCCTTTGACTAAACGTTCCACGGCCAACATCTTGGCCACTCAGACGAACATTGAAACCTGAAGCAAGCAAGCAGATGAAGAAAAGAAGATTGCTGTGAATAAACAACATAAAAACAAGACATTGCACTAGGGTCTTTTTTGTTTTGAGATAAAATCTATCATCGCCGCCCACACTGGTCTTAACTCTTGGGCTCAGTCTCCTGTGGAGCCTGACTACTGCTGGGCTGGAGAGATGGCTCAGAAGTTGCTCTTCCAGAGATCCTTAGCTCAATTGCCAGCAACCCATGATGGTTCATAACCATCTATAATGAGATCTGCTGCCCTTGTCTGGTATACAGGCATACATGCAGGCAGAACACTGTATACATAATAAATAAATAAATAAATAAATAAATAAATAAATAAATCTTTTTAAAAAAACTTAAATATATCTCCCCTGATGCTGGAGAGATGGCTCAGTGGCTAAGAACACTTTCTGCTCTTCCAAGTTCAGTTCCAAGCACCCATGTAAGGTGGCTTACAACTGCCTAGAACTCCAGCTACAGAGAGGTCTGAAGACTCTGACCTTCTTGGACATTAGTGTGTATACTTATCCACAAAAGCAATAAGTGTGTGTGTGTGTGTGTGTGTGTGTGTGTCTTTTCTATATTTGAAGGGCTATAGTGAGTGTGATATTTGTAAGAATGGAGAGTCATTTCTGGCCCTACAATTTTTAAGGACATGTATCTTCCCAGCACATCCAGAAGTGAGCCCTGTGTATCCCAGTTAGAACTGCACCTTTGTCTATACTCTGGTGAAAGTGCTCAGCATGCCTATAGCTAAGGAGTATTGTCAAGTAACACCTTTAGAAACCTCAAGTCAATGGAAGTGGCAAGTGACCATTGAAACTCAGAACATATAACTCATGCAGCTCAGAGCATTTTCTGCTAGACATGAAGCTAAAGAAATGTCTTACCTTGAGCAAGTAAGGAGCCCAGGGCAAGTGTTTCTGCGGTGGCCCAGTCTAAATTGGTTCCATTCTTCACCTTCTCCATTCTTGACTGAAAAAAAAAAGAAGAAGAAGAAGAAGAAGAAGAGAATAAAACAAACTTTTAAAGTTTTATTTCATGTATGTGAGCACACCGGAGCTGTCTTCAGACACACCAGAAGGGGGCATCAGATCCCATTACAAATGGTTGTGAGCCACCATGTGGTTGCTGGGAATTGAACTCAGGCCCTTTGGAAGAGCAGTCAGTGCTCTTAACCACTGAGCCATCTCTCCAGCTCTAAGACAAACTTTTAAAACTCTATACGCTGAGAGATGGCTCAGTGGGTAAGGATACTGCCTGCTCTTGCAGAGGACCCAGGTTCGATTCCCAATGTGCATATGGTATTACATAACCATCTATAATTCCAGTTCCAGGGGATTTGATGCCTTGATCTGACCTCTGCAGGTACCACGCATACAGGTGGCACATATGCATACACATAGGCAAAGCACTCATACATATAAGATGAAATGAATAAATCTAATTTTAAAAATAATTTTTAAAAGAATCCATATCCTTTTCAGTCTTTTTCTTCTCTTTGTCTTTTATTTCTTTTCCTCCAGCACCGGGGACTGAACCCAGGGCTTTACATTTGGTTGGCAAATACTGTGTGTGTTATACAGTTTTAGAACAGGTAAGATAAGCATGTACTCCGGAAGGAATCACCTCTGCTGAGGTGTGAGGCAATGGAAGAAAAGAGGAAACCTTACCTGTAATTCTCTATTTCTTTTTTTAAAGATTTGTTTTTATTTTATGTGTACGAGTGCTTTGCTTACATGGCTT
Source organism: Rhynchomys soricoides (assembly GCA_019843965.1). Taxonomy (NCBI): domain Eukaryota; kingdom Metazoa; phylum Chordata; class Mammalia; order Rodentia; family Muridae; genus Rhynchomys; species Rhynchomys soricoides. The sequence continues at coordinate 797,262 of JADRCH010000074.1, read as the reverse complement.
GTATCTATATCTGATGCCCACAGAGACCAGAACAAGGGTTTGCTCTCCAGAAACTGGAGCTACAGATGGTTATTAGCCACCATGTGAGTCCCGGAAACTGAACCCGGATCCTAGGAAAGAGCAGCCAGTGCTCTTAACTGATAGACCATCTCTCCAGCTTCAAATTTTCTATGTAAGTCAGATGGTAAGTGTACTGGCTGATTTTGTGTCAACTTGACACAAGCTCGGTTATCACAGAGAAAGGAGTTTCAGTTAAGAAAATGCCTCCATGAGAGTCAGCTGTAAGTAAGGCATTTTCTCAATTAGTGATCAAGGGTGAGGGCCCCTTGTGGGTGGTACCATCTGTGGGCTGGTAGTCTTGGGTTCTATAAGAAAGCAGGCTGAGCAAGCCAGGAGAAGCAAGCCAGTAAGTTACATCCCTCCATGGCCTCTGCATCAGCTCCTGCTTCCTGACCTGCTTGAGTTCCATTCCTGGCTTCCTTTGGTGATAAACTGCATCATGGAAGTGTAAGCTCAATAAACCCTTTCCTCCCCAACTTGTATCTTGGTCATGATGTTTGTGCAGGACTAGAAACCCTGACTAAGACAGTAAGTGTGTTTTGTTTGTAAGAATTCTGCTAAAATATGGCTGGAGAGATGGCTCAGAGGTTAAAGACACTGGCTACTATTCCAGAGGACCCCACAACACAGCTCACAACTGTCTGTACCTCCAGTTCCAGGGGATCTGGCATCCTCACATAGACATACATCCGGGCAAAATACCAATGCATAGACAATAAAAATAAATAAAAAATTTTAAAAAACATTAAAGAGTTCTGCTAAAATAAAAACTTAAAGAACAAAGGTAGTGTTTTAAAATACTTCAGAGGGCACAGGTAGTCTTAGGTGACCCCCGTGAAAAGGTTGTTTGACCCCTAGAATGACCATGACCCACATGTTGCAAACCACTGTTCTACATCCATGTTTAAGGAAGTTAATGACCTTTAACTCTTTGTTTTCCCAATTTTAACAACAGAAAGTCCCACACTGTAAAAAAAAAAAAAAAAAATCAGCCATGGTCAAACCAGGATGTCTGACAGAAGACAGTATGTAAAACCTTAGTATGCTTAAGGGTATAAATAGTCATCTTTGTGGTATGTGTGTTGATTTCCATTACTTTACGTAAACTTCCTGGAAGAATTACAGTGTTTTCTGTCCACTAGTTAGAACAATCAGACATATTTCTTTATTTTTCTAATGTATGTATTTCTTGTATATAGATTGTGCTCACCATACATAAAATCCCACAGAGAAGAATAGAAGTGAAGAAAATCCAAATCAACTGAACCAAAGCTCTAAAACCAACACAAGGATTGGTCGCTACAACCTAATAACATGCAATAAATATTTCTCCACAACTGAATAACATACAATAATTATGTCTTAGCAACTGGAAACATCAGAACAGCATCAGTTTCTTTGCTGAGAAAAAAATCAAAAGGGGAGACGTCAAGACTTCCCACCTGAACATACATCTTTAGAAGGTGGCTGTGCACCTGCAGTTCCTCTGGAACCTCCACGGACTTCACACCAATAAACTGCAGGAGCTCTAGAGGCACACCTGTGTTCCAAGTGGTGATGCATGCTTCTGGCTGCACCAGGCCCTGCCAGCGGGCCTGCAGGTTAGTGGCCGGGGGGCTGTAGTGGGCCACATTGGCCAAATGGTCATTTAACTTGGTATAGTAGGAGGCTTTTATGTCAGAAACCTCCTCCTGGGTCATGAGTCCACTGGCAATGAGGTGCTCTGCGTAGGTATCAGGGATGCTCTTGCGGGCTCTGTTAGAAAGAAGCAGGCAGAGGGAAATAGAAACAGGGTGGATCTAATGCACACAATTCTAAGGGAATCATTGCCAAGGTCATTGCAGGACACTATCACCCTTAAAAGTTCTAGAACTAGATAGAGGCAGTGGATGTAAAATATGAAATGCCTCAGAATTGTTATATTTAAATACTGAAGGAGACTGGCATTTTTATTTTTTGAAAGTGCACCTCAAGAGTTTAAGCCTGTGTGTTGCTTTCTCAAAAGGATCTGAGTTCGGATCTCAGCATCCATGTTAGGTAGCTCACAAATGCCTGTAACTCTAGCTCTAAGGGACCACACACCCTCTTTTAGCCTCTGTGGGAATCAGCTCACACACATGTGCATACATATTCACACAGATAAACAAACACATCAGTTAAAATAACACAAAACTGCTGGGGATGCCAGCTAGTCTAACCTAAGTGGTAAACTCTACGCCACTGAAAAACCCTGTGTCACAGGAGGTGACTGGCATCCCTGAGGATGCATCTACTTTCCCCAGGACTCACACGCACACAAGAAAAACAATTTCTCAAGCTATTTCCTCTCAAGGTAGAAGCAGGTACTTGGGTACAATTTAAAGAAATGAATCATGGAAGTCCCACTCCTAATCCTGCCAGAGTCATACTAACTAGCCTCAATCAGGGTTTTACCCAAGTCCTCTTTCCCAGTCGTGCTAATTGCTGAGTAAGTAAAGTTACCCTTTCTCTACTTAATGAAGAGAAGTATGTAAGAATAAGGGGCACTCCTGAGCCTTGTAAGACGACCACTATGGTTTCTATAGGACAAGCACAATTTACGTGTTCATCCTGCTTCAAAGTATCTATCAGAAAATAATAGAGATGCAGGCTGCCAAGAAGGGTCAGCTGATATGGACACCTGGGCTTTATTCAAATGACCAACATGGAGAGAACCAATTACTGCAATCTGTCCTCTGACCTCCTCCACACACGCACACACACACACACACACACACACAGAGGGGTATATGCGCGCGCACACACAGAGAGGGGGTACACGTGCACATACACACAGAGGGGGGTACATGTGCGTGCACACACACACATACACAGAGGGGGGTACATGCGCACACGCACACACACACGGGGGGTACATGTGCACACACACACGGGGGGGTACATGCGTGCACACACACGCACACACAGAGGGGCGGGTACGTGCGCGCATGCACACACACACACACACACACAGGGAGGGGGTACACGTGCACACACATACACACAGAGCTCTAAGTTGAATCTCCATCACCAAAATGAGCTATTGATTAACTAACTGATGATGACAATGAGAGAGGAGGAGGAAGAGGAAGAAGAGGAGGAGGAGGAGGAAGAGGAAGAAGAGGAGGAGGAGGAAGAGGAGGAAGAAGAGGAAGAGGAGGAAGAGGAGGAGGATGAGGAGGGTTAGCATGGGTATTAAAGGAAAACTTCTAACTGTACCTGATGATTTTGTACATGACTGGGTTGGTGAAGAAAGGTTCATCCAGCTCATTATGACCCCACTGCCTATAGCATAACAAATCAATAATCACATCCTTGCGGAATTGGCGCTGATATTCAAAAGCAAGTCGTGTCGCTCGGACCACTTCCTCTGGACTGTCTCCGTTGACATGGATGATGGCACAGCCTACAAGCTTTCCTAAAGTAGAAAAGACCATGGGCTATCATGAGATGTTTCCCAAGACCCACTTGCCTAAGTGGGAAGACAGCCCTGCAACGCAGGGGTAGCCTGGGTGTTATGAATGCAAGCTTTGGAATTCAGCTGACTAGTCTCAGATCCATGAGACTGTGTGACATTAGAAAAGTTAGAAATCTGTCTAGAGGCTAGTGAGCATGCTCAAGAGCACTGACTGCTCTTCTAGAGGACCTAGCACCCACATAGTGGCTCCCAACTGTCTGTAAATGCCAGTCCCAGGGAGATCCAAGACTCTTTTGGTACCATGCATGTGGTGGACAGACAAACATATAAAACACATACACACACACACACACAAATAAAATTAAAATAAAAAGATAAAAATTCAAAATTAAATAAACAAACAAACAAATAAATGAGTCTAGCTTGGACTCAGTGGCATTGTCAAGAGTTCCTGAACTAATAAATATAAAGTGTTATTGTACCTTGTACAGTGACCGTTAACATCTATTTTGTTATTAGTATTATCGTGATTATTAAAGATCATTAAAGCATGAATCCTAAAATAAGATTTTATCCCAAGAGAGTTCCAGAATATCTTTTGGATTGCCAGGCAATCCAAAAGGCATCAGTCCAGACTCTAATTACGAGACTGGCTGACAATCCCTGTTATAATTGTATGCGCTATGGGTAGGCAGTGAAAACCCCGACTAGGACTGCTATTGGCATAAGTCAAAGTAAGTTCACTTCTATTACTCACAATTTCTTTTTTTTCTTTTTTTTGGTTTTTTCGAGACTAGACTGTTTTAATAAATGTGCTGGGTGAACGGAGCTTTTTGTTCTCAAACTCTGGCGCTCTAAAGGTGGACAGCCTGAAGGTAATCAGTACCTCACCAGCTGCACAGGTTGGTTGGTTGGTTGGTTGGTTGGTTGGTTGGTTCTTGGTTTCTGTTTTGTCCAGCTTTGATAGGCTTCTACCAGATGATTCAATTGACTACATAATAATCTGGGATGGAACACTCTCAGCTCCAAAGCTCACAGTTGAGGCTGAAGAAGTATAGCTCTGTGGATGTATGTCTGATAAGACATAACACTCTAATGCAGTTCTCTGGTAGAGTGCATGCCTACCATTCATAATGCCCTGTGTTCAACTAACATCATATAAAATAAGCGGCATACTCAAACCAAAAATAAATAAATAAATAAATAAAATAAATGTTAATTTGGTAATTATTGGCAACAACTGACCATATCTAACTTCAAGAAATTAAAATTTAATTCTAGCACTTGTGAGTGTGCTTTGAGTTGGAAAGGCCTACCTAAGGTTTGTATATTTCAATATTTGGTTCCCAGTTGGTGGACTGTTTAAGAAGGATCAGGGGGTGTGGCCTTGTTGAGAAAGGTTTGTCAATAGAGGTGAGCTTCAGTTACAAAAGCCCACTCCAGGCCTAGTCTCTCACTCTCTCTGCCACACGCTTGTAGATTAGCTGTTAGCTCTCAGCTGCTGCTCCAGCACCAGGCCTGCCTACCTCCTGTCATGCTTCCCACCAGCATGGACTCACCCTCTGAAATCAAAAGCAAGCCCCTAATTAAATGTTCTCTTTTCTAAGTTGCCTCAGTCATGGTGTCTCTTCATGCCAATAGAACATTGACTAAGACAGGGAGATAGAGGCAGGTGGATCTCTGTGAGTTCCAGGCCAGCCTGGTTTACAGAACAGCAAGCTCCAGAGTTACACAATGTTTGAAAAAAGAAAAACGTGCCGGGCAGTGGTGGCGCACGCTTTTAATCCCAGCACTCGGGAGGCAGAGGCAGGCGGATTTCTGAGTTCGAGGCCAGCCTGGTCTACAGAGTGAGTTCCAGGACAGTCAGATCTACACAGAGAAACCCTGTCTCGAAAAAACAAAAGAAAAAAAAAACAAAGAAAAAAGTTAAAATGGGATAACCAGCAAGACTCACTGTTCTGTAAGAACTAGACGTTTCTCTACAAATTCTTTGTCTGGCTGACAGCAATGGCAATTCCAGTGAGCGACATACCAATATCACTGCTGTATAATGAGGACCTTCCTCTCTCTGCAGGAGTGGTATAACCCAGCTGGTTATTGACAATTAGATGGATGCTCCCACCAATTCTGAAGTGTGGGAGATTAGAGAGCGTGAACGTCTCAAGAACAATCCCTTGACCGCAGAAGGAAGCATCACCATGAACCTGAAACATTTATCCAATGGAGGAAGTAAGGAATTAGTAAGCTTAGGTTTTCTGATTGAAACAAACGGCATGCGAATCCCAAGAGGAGCACCAGCCACCGTCAGGTCATAGCCCTCCTGACATAAAAACAGAAGCTTTCAGGACTTCTTCGTGTGTTCAGACTCATCTCAAAGTGCTTTTCAAAGACTGCCATTTCTCCCTGTTAGCCCTGCATGCTGAGTCTGACTCCTCAGTTTCACATTTTAGCATCTACAGCAGCAGAACAAGAGGAATAGCTACTGCATATGCAATGCAAGCAGTGACCTAGGAATTGCTGTTCTCTGGGCTAGGGGTTGAACCCAGGGCCTCATGCTTTCCAGGCAAGCACTCCACCAGTGGGTGACGGGCCAGGTTCAGCTGTAGGAAACGCTACATGCAAACAGCCTTAAGATGTGAGAAACAGCTGACACAGAGTGTAAAGGTGCTCCCCTCGCAAACCCAATGGCCTGAGGTGGACCTTGGGATCCAGATAAAGGTAGAAAGACAGAAGTGACCCCACAAAACTGTCTTCTCATCTCCATATGCATGCTGTCAAGTACACACACCACACACACACTACACACACACACACACACACCACACCCATACATACTCACCACACACACACACCACACACACATACACCACACACCACACACACCCATACATACACACCACACACATACACACACCACAAACACATGCACACACACCACAAAGACACACGCACACACACACACACACACACACCACACTACAC